>VDFB02358134.1:171448393-171468393 GCA_007258455.2 Sequoia sempervirens | reverse complement strand
CTTGAGTTGTGGAGTTATTCCACGTGTTGTCTTAGAGGAGTGGCTTGCAATGAGGTTCGGCACACAAACTGGTGCCAGGGTAACTCATTGTAAGTTAGTTAATCCAGTGATAACGTAAATAAATTGATTAGAGGAATAGGTAGTATCAAACACTTAATAAGATTAATTTTGCCTCGCTCATGGATGCAAGGGCTTGTATAGACTTGGGATGGGATGAGAAGGCCTAGAATAGAAAGATCGTTATCTTGTCTTTACGAGAGATAGCTGATTCTGCATTGGTTTGCATGAGGGGCCGGGAGTCGTTAGAGGTTTCCAGGATATCCCGAGATGGGGGTCAGGACCTAGGAAGACTTACCAAGATAACCCATGTAACATTGTGATGACACTTCTCCTAAGTCAGCAGTATGTTTGTATCAGTGATGCAATTGATTATTTAACTCTAGAAGCATTGTAACCATTGTGTTAAGTGATGTATTTTTATTTGATTCAGTTCAGTTATGTTTTAGCTTGTGTTTAGAGGTAGATGGTCTTGTTTAGGAATCCATGTTACTATCTCCTAGCACGAGGGGTGGGCCTTCGGGTATCACTTGGTTGGGTGGAACGTGCACCTTACTCCGTTGGGTTTTCTTCTTGTTCGTGTGGATGAGATTTCCAGTTGGAGAGCTCATAGAATCCAGTTACTTTTCAGGTTTCATTCATTTCAGTTGAATCTTGTAATTTATTACCCCTCATTTGTTATCGAGGTGGAAGATGTAATATGTAACCATGCTTATTGGATTTACCTCATTCAGGGAATGAGAGTTGTAATCTTCTTTTTAAATTATTGTTATTTGAAATCATGTGGTATCTCTTATTCTTTGATGAAATTTATCATGTATGGAATGTATGTGTTCTTAATTTCTTAAGTGATTAAATGTTATGGTTTCAATTCATGTTTTTTTTGTTGTTTGGGTTTTAAAGTAATCTCAGTCTCGTAACCTTAGAGGTTGTTGGCAATGGGTAGTGAACTTGCATGTTAATTATACTTAAACAAAAAAAAAATTGTGTGTTTGAGTAGTTAATTGCAACTTCCTCTAGGGTTGCGTGGCGGGGCATTACACATGGTATCAGAGCCCGGGTTTAAACACTGGGTACCCTGGGATTATGATGAACCCATTAAGCTTTTAGTTGTGTAGGTTTTAAGTTGTGTACCTTGCCTAATACCTTGATGTGTTTGTGCAAGATTATGCCTCCCAAACTGATGCAGAGGCAATGGTGGAAAAACAGACTTAGGAGGCACAACTTCTTTAATTATGACTCTTCAAACAAACTTTCAACTCAAGAGGCTTGTTCCTAGGATTCCAAAGGCCAAACTAAGGAACTCACAATCCCATTAATACAACCACAGACAAGATGACTTAGAAATTCCCAAAATACTCACATAACACCCTCAAAATGATCACCATGCTTGGTGAAGACAAGATTCATCCAACTTAGCACTCAGACCTACTAGGCTTAGCCAACGCTGTCAGGAGGACAGTCAAATTTTAGTGGCCTAAAATACTTCCAAGAAGGCTCAAAATCTGGATTTAGACTTCCCTATGGTACCTACACACATCATCAAAAGCATTGGGAAAAATTCAAAAGGAAACTAGGGTTCCTAAAACTAGTTTGCTCCAAAGGGCCTAAATAGGTATGAGAACAGCAACTTAAAACTACCTAGGCTCTCCCCTTCACCCCAAAGCCTCAAATTAGAATCCTACAGGATAATTACACCCTTCCACATCATTTCCAACTATCTCTAAAACAAATTTTCCAAAACTCAAACAAAAATCCACTTTTTCCTTATGAATCAAGCTTGCCACATAGAGATGTCAAGCCAAAAAATTTGCACCACTTCCTCCCATGAACCTTCCTTTCTCCAAAACACTTAGTTCATAATGGTATAGGGTTAAACCTTCCATCCCACCAAGAAATAGCGGATCTAACATGTGGGAATGGAAGAGATTCACATATTTCTCTCAAAACCCTTATTTTAAGGGTTTTTAGACCACCCGATAAAAAATTGGGGATATCTTCTTTATTTCTTAATGAAAATTCACCACTCCAACTCCAAAATGAATCTTATTCAATCCTCCTTCCAACCATCACATTTTTTTAGCATAACTCGAAACGTACAGGCCGTACAAAGCACGGGATCAACAGATTTTGTTTCAGAAAACACAAAAAATAGCAAGTTCTTTATTGAAAATTCTTTCCAACTTCAACAACAACCTATCCTCGACCAAGAGAGGTATATTTAAGGTCTCCCAACTTCCTCCAATGTCCTCCAACTGGAATTTTAATCATTTGGTCGTTGGAACACCAAGAGACTCTATATTTTCCTTTAAATGCTTAATTAAGGTAATTTGAACAATTTACCTTAATGCACCTACAAAATACCTCCAAAATGTGTGAAAGGAATCAAAGCCCACTAAAATGAGCAAGGTGACTCCCCTCAAGTTTCTAGTTACATCAAGGCATCTTTATTTCTTAATTTTCCAAGATGCACTAAACTTACAAAGGAGGATGGAGGCCTTGTTGTACAAAGAAGTTAATCACCAAAACCAAAACTCAACAAGAAACCTAGGAGACCTATTACAAAACATTTGAAATGGTCCTTAGGACCTTATTCCATCACAAAACCAAAAAAACAAAACACAACCAAAACATTCTAGGTCCATTAGACCCATGGGTGCTCCTGCACCATACTCCCAAGCAAGAAAAAGATCTCAAGTCCTCTTTGAGATCAAGTCTTCTACAGTAGTCCCATGCTATTTAATGTCATTAACAGACATCCAAGTGGTGTCCTCTTCAGGTAGACCTTGCCACTTCACCAAATATTCCTTGTAGACCTTCCTTCTAGTCCTCTTAGTCTCCTTAGTGTCTAGGATGCATTCAAGAGTCAAAGGTTGGTTGGGGGGTAGGTCCTTCACCCAATCTTCATCCTCCATTGTTGTTGTACCTAGTTCATTACCTACATTCACAGAAGCTTTGAAAGGATACAAATCAAAAATGTTAAAGATGGGAGAGATTGCCACTCCTGAAGGTAGCTCTATTTCATAGGCATTTTGGCCAAACTTGTGGACCACCTTGCAAGGTCCTATCTTCTTCATCATGAGTTTGGTATACTTTCCATTTGGAAGTCTATCCTTCTTCAAGTGAGCCATCACCAAATCTCAAACCTTGTATTGAACATCTCTCTTCTTCAAATCTGCTCTTTCCTTGTATTTCTCAACATTCTTTTGTAGAGTTTCCTTTACTTGTTGATGGATATCCCTGATTGTAACAGCAAATTCCTCCCCTTGAGCACTTCTTCTATCAACTCCTTGTAGATCTCTCAATTCATAGACCCCTCTAGGATGCATTCCATAAACTACTTCAAAAGGGCTCCTACCAATGCTCCTATTCATGGAGTCATTGTATGCAAATTCAGCCTGAGATAAAATCAGATCCCAAGCTTGTCCATGCTCCTTGGTAAGGCATCTTAAGATATTTCCCAATGATCTATTCACCACTTCAATTTGTCCATCCATTTTTGGATGGTATGCAGAGCTAAAGGACAGATTTGTACCAAATTTCTTCCACAAGGTCCTCCAAAAGTGACCTATAAATTTAGAATCCCTATCAGAAACAATACTTAAAGGTAGTCCATGTATTCTAACAACATCCTTAAAGAAGAGACCTGCTATATGAGATGCATCATTGGTGCTTTTTCAAGGAAGAAAATGTCCCATCTTACTAAATCTATCAACTACCACAAAGACACTATCAAAACCTCTTTGGGTCCTAGGCAGCCCCAATACAAAATCCATACTTATACGTTCCCAAGGTCTATTGGGAATGGGAAGTGGCTGATAGAGTCCTGCATTTGATGAAGTTCCCTTTGCTCGTTGACAAATTGTGCATCCTTCCACATACCTTCTCACATCCACTTGCAACTTTGGCCAATAATAGAATCTCCTAACTTGTTCCAGGGTCTTGTCAAGGCCAAAATGACCTCCAAGACTCCCACTATGTTTCTCCTTGATGATGTTCTCCCTCATTGAACACTTGGGCACACACAATTGGCTTCCTTTGAAGAGAAAACCATTTTGCAGCAGAAAGTCAAAATATTCACCATGAAAAGTATTCAAATATTGCTCACAAACATTATATACCTCCTTGAAATTTGAATCTTCATGGTACATATCCTTCAATGCTTCAATCCCCATGGTTTGAAGTTGGATCTCTTGTACTACAAGTGCCCTTCTACTGAGTGAATCTGCCACCTTATTTTCTTGACCCTTCTTATGCTTTATTGTGAATGTATAGGCTTGCAAAGACTCTACCCACTTCATGTGCCTATGACTAGTTTGTCATGTGCATTCAAAAAACTCAAGGCATGATTATTAGTATAAACCACAAATTCTTTAGGTAACAAGTAGTGGCTCCACTTTTTGAGGGCTTGGACCATAGCATACGGTTCCAAATCATATGAAGAATATTTTTTCTTTGCTTCATTCATCCTTTCACAGAAAAATGCAACTGGCCTGCCTTCTTGGCTCAAAACAGCCCTTATTGCTTGATTGCTAGCATCACACTCAATGGTAAAAACTTTATCAAAATCAGGGAGCGCAAGTATAGGCTGTTGTGCTACTCTCCTTTTCAGATATTCAAACCCTTTATCAGCCTCATCAGTCCAAGAAAACTTACCTTTGTTACCTCCTTTGATGGTGTCCAAGATTGGTGCACAAATTTGGCTAAAGTTCTTGATGAACTTTCTATAAAAGCTTGCAAGTCCATGGAAGCTTCTTACATCTCCCATGGATTTTGGGGTTGGTCAAGTAAGAATAGCATCCACCTTTGAAGGATCCATATTCAAACTTCCCTTGGAGATGACAAACCCAAGGTATACTAGTTCTCCCTTCATGAATTCACACGTTTCCATGTTGATCAGCAGCTTCTCCTCTTGTAGCCTCCTTAGTACCATGTCAAGGTGCTTCAAATGTTCTTCCCTAGACCTGCTAAACACAAGAATATCATCTAAATAAACCACAACAAACTTTCCAATGAAAGGTCTCAATACCTCATTCATAAGGTGCATAAAGGTACTAGGAGCATTTGATAACCCAAAGGGAATCACCAACCACTCATAGAGCCCTGAATTAGTCTTAAAAGTTGTCTTCCATTCATCCCCCTCTCTGATCCTTATCTGATGGTACCCACTCTTTAAATCAATCTTAGAAAAGTAGGATGTTCCTGATAAACAATCCATGAGGTCCTCCATCCTTGGCATGGGAAACCTATATCTGATTGTAATCCTATTAATGGCTCTTGAATCAATGCAAAGCCTCCAATTCCCATCCTTCCTTGGTGCTAAGACAGTAGGAACAGCGCATGGACTCAAACTCTTCCTCACTAGCCCTTTGTCCATCAATTCTTGCACTTGTCTTGCAATCTCCTCATTTTGAGCAGGTGTCATCTTGTAAGAAGCCTTATTGGGCAATGTAGCCCCTGGAATCAGATCAATATGGTGGCTTATATCCCTAATGGGAGGTAGGGAACTAGGTAACTCACTCACCGTTATGTCTTTATATCCCTCCAACAACTCTTGGACTTCTTTAGGCACATCTTCCTTCTTCTTTGTGGGAAAATATGCTTCACTCTTTAGCTTCATAATCAAGAAGAATCCTCTTCCTCCTCCTTCCTTCAAGTTCTTCATGAATTCCTTCTCACCCACCATCAAAACACTAGGCCCTTCATGCTTTTTCTTTTTTTCTTCTATGATAGGTGTGAGGTTGTAAGTCACCCCATTTTTCATAATGGAGTATGTGTTCTTTTCCCCATCATGCTTGGCCTTCCTGTCATACTGCCAAGGCCTCCCAAGCAGCAAGTGGCACACATCCATAGGGATGATGTCACATAGGATCTTGTCTTTGTATGACCCAATGCTGAATTCCACCCATACTTGCTCATTAACCAAGACTTGTTGTCCTTTACTAAGCCATGAAACTTTGTATGGGTTAGGGTGAGAAATCCTTTCCAAATTCAACTTTTTTACCATCTCAATTGAAGCAAGATTATCAATTGATCCTGAATCAACTACTATCTTACACACCTTACCTTGTACCTTGCAATTGATTCCAAAGAGTGCTTTCCTTTGTGGGGGTTCTTCAGGGATTGGTACCTTGAGTAGTTGGAGAGCTCGTAGGATCCAGTTACTTTTCAGGTTTCATTCATTTCAGTTGAATCTTGTAATTTATTACCCCTCATTTGTTATCGAGGTGGAAGATGTAATATGTAACCATGCTTATTGGATTTACCTCATTTGGGGAATGAGAGTTGTAATCTTCTTGTTAAATTATTGTTATTTGAAATCATGTGGTATCTCTTATTCTTTGATGAAATTTATCATGTATGGAATGTATGTGTTCTTAATTTCTTAAGTGCTTAAATGTTATGGTTTCAATTCATGTTTTTTTTGTTGTTTGGGTTTTAAAGTAATCTTAGTCTCGTAACCTTAGAGGTTGTTGGAAATGGGTAGTGAACTTGCATGTTAATTGTACTTAAACAAACAAAAAAAAATTGTGCGTTTGAGTAGTTAATTGCAACTTCCTCTAGGGTTGTGTGGTGGGGTGTTACACATGGTATCAGAGCCCGGGTTTAAACACTGGGTACTCTGGGATTATGATGAACCCATTAAGATTTTAGTTGTGTAGGTTTTAAGTTGTGTACCTTGCCTAATACCTTGATGTGTTTGTGCAGGATTATGCCTCCCATACGCGGAAGAGGTAGAGGGCGTGGATGTGGCCGTGTAGGCGGTTGCAATGGGAGTCAGCATGACTCTCCTCCTCATGTTCCACTTATTCCAGATCAGGAAGAACATCAGGCATCGCAGAATGCCCCAGGGGGTAGTGATCAACAGCAGAATCCTCTAGGGATTGAGGCTGCACATAGAGCACTTGAGGAGGCATTAGCACTCCTTGGTCAGAGGCAGGCCGAAGTTCAAGGTAATCATGGTGAGAGAGAAGTTCCACCTTAGTCAGAGATGCATATGAGAGATCTACTCAGGGCACATCCACCACTGTATGATGGAGCAGGCACTGGGTTAGAGGCTGAGACATGGCTTATAGACCTTGATAGGTGCTTTGCTATGCATCCTTATGGCAGCAATACCAAAGCGCGGTATGCTATCATGCATCTGTAGTGGTTCGTATCCACATGGTGGAGGCTGGAGGAGCAAAAGCTCCACATTGATATTAACTTAGTATCTTGTGAGATTTTTCTAGAGCAGTTCAGAGCTCGTTTCCTATCTGAGCACTGGCATCAGCGTCGAGGTGATCAGTTTCACACTTTGCATCAGTTGGCATTGTCAGTTGAGCAGTATGAGCAACGCTTCTACAAGCTCAAACAGTTTGCAGGGATAGGAGATGATGAGGGGATTTTGGTTCATCACTTTGTCAGGGGCTTAAACACCCATCTTAGCGGAGGTGTGAGGGTTTTTGAACCCAAAACCATGGAGAAAGCACGTCTAGTAGAGGAGAATCTAGCCATGGCACTGGGAGGCCACATGGGTGTTTAGATAGGCAATAGTTCAGCAATAGGTTCTAGTGCTCGAGGAGGTCAGCCTCAAGGAGGTGCACCTCCCAAGGCTCAGTAGGGAGTTTCGCAAAGTGGTTAGCAGCAGCAGCAGGTTTCTCAGGGGAAACGTAAAGGTTTCCAGCAAAGGTAGGGGGATAGGAACTAGAGGCGTATGAAACGCTACAACTTTGAGCATCTAGCACAAATTTCTCAATCCACTTTCAGGGGTAGTGCGCAGCAATCTAGCACACCACCTGGAGGCAGGGGCTATGGCAGAGGTACCGAATGTTTTGCATGTGGCCAGCAAGGTCATATAGCTAGAATGTGTCCCAACAGGGCCACATCTGGTTTTTCTCAGGGACTAGTGGCATTTGAGCTGACATTTGGAGATGCAGGCAGAGGGCATCGTGTTTTTCACAGTGGTTGATAACCGCCAGGCAGAGCATCAGAGTACTATCGTTGAGACATATGGTATGTTGTTGGGTAACCCAGTTACCATTTTGTTTGATTTTGGAGCGTCAGACTCCTTCATTTCTTCTTCCATCGTGACGCGATGTAGACTGGGTGCAGTAAAGCAAGTCAATAGGTGGCAGGTTGAGTTAGCCTCGGGTGTGAGAGTCGCATCCCATTCCCTTGTACCAGAATGTAGATTGGAGGTTGGAGCTCTCCATACTACAATGGACCTCTGAGTTATTCCATTGGGTTCTTATGACGTTGTCATAGGGATGGATTGGTTAGAGGCACATAGTACAGTCATAGATTGTCGACGTAAGTCAATTCGATGCATTGAGGCATCTGGCAGAGAAGTAGAGATAGTGGGAGTTCAGAGGCCGATTTCCTTGAGGGTCGTCTCAGCTATGCAGTTTAGAAGGTGTGTGCGTCAGGGTTGCTAGTTATTCGCTGTTATAGTGGATGATTTGGATTTAGGAGGTGGAGGAGAGAAAGTCTCTCTCGATAGTCACCCTATTCTTCAGGAGTATTATGATGTCTTTCCAGATGAGATTCCAAGGATGCCACCTCAGAGGGACATAGACTTCAAGATAGACCTTGTACCTGGATCGGAACCCATTTCATGAGCTCCTTATCATATGACCACCCAGGAGCTGAAAGAGCTTTGCTTGTAGCTTGAGGAGTTGTTAGAAAAGGGTTTCATTCACTGTAGTGTTTCTCCATGGGGAGCACCAATTATCTTCGTGAAGAAGGATGGTTCACTTCAGTTATGTATTGATTACCGACAGTTGAACAAAGTAACCATCAGGAATGGATATCTACTTCCTAGGATTGATGATTTATTTGATCAGATCAAGGGTGTCGCGATATTTTCAAAAATTGATCTTAAGTCGGGATATCATCAACTTCGTATCTTGGAATCGAACATCCATAAGACAATGTTTCGAATGCGGTATGGTCACTATGATTTCATAGTAGTACCGTTGGGTTGACGAATGCACCCTCTGTGTTCATGAGTCTGATGAATGGGGTATTTCGTACATACCTAGACAGATTTGTCCTTGTGTTCCTTGATGACATTTTGATATACTCTAGGACAGTGGAAGAGCGTGAGGAACATTTGCAGCAGGTATTATAGTGCTTACAGGATAATCAGCTTTATGCTAACCTATCGAAGTGTGAATTCTTCAAGACTGAGGTCCAGTACCTTGGTCATGTGATCTCAGGGGAAGGTATTTCAGTGGGTCCTACAAAGATCCAAGCGATCTCAAACTGGCCTGTGCCCACGAATGTGGTAGAGATACGTAGCTTTATGGCACTAGCGGGTTATTACAAGCATTTTGTGCAGGGATTTTTGAGAATAGGGTATCCTATCACCTCCCTTCAGAGGAAAGGGAAGAGGTTTGTGTGGTCAGAGAAGTGTGAGGCAATGTTTCAAAATCTTAAGGAGAAGTTGACCAGTGCACCAATACTTGTGATACCTTATCCAACTGGGGACTTTGTAGTTTGTACAGATGCATCCTTGGAGGGATTAGGTGCAGTGTTGATGCAAGAGGGTCGTGTCATTGCATACGAGTCATGGAAGCTCAAGGATCATGAGTTGAACTACCCCACACATGATCTTGAGTTGACGGCATTTGTTCATGCATTGACGAGATGGAGGCATTTCCTTCTTGGTCATAGGTTTGAGTTGCACAATGATCACAGAAGCCTTCAGTATATTTTCACGTAGCCCAACCTTAATGCTAGGTAGAGGCATTGGATGGATTTTCTCTGTGAATATGACTTCAAAGTGAAGTATATCCAAGGAAAGGAGAATGTCGTAGCAGATGCACTCAGTAGGCGGAGACATGAGATATCTGATTTGACTCTTATTGTAGATTTGCGGAGTCAGATTCTTTTTGCCCTTCCAGCGGATAGTTAGTATCAGGAGGTTAGGACAGAGATTGAGGCAGGAAAACCCCTTGAGGGTAGGTATTTAGGATATTCTCTAGATTCAGATGAGATATTGAGGCACATGGGATGCATATACTTTCCTTCATCAAGTGATCTTCACACCTTGGTCATGACTGAAGCACATCGTGCACCTTATTCATCCCATCTAGGGGTGAAGAAGATGCATGTAGATCTGTGTCAGTTGTATTTCTGGCCAGGGATGAAGCACGATATTGCGTATTATGTGTCGTGATCTCTTGAGTGTCAATGGGTGAAGGCTGAACACCAGCATCCAGCAGGGCTTTTGCAACTACATCTAGTACCAGAGTGGAAGTGGGATATAATCTCATTGGATTTCATTGTTGGTTTACCCAACTCTTCGAGACGGCATGATGTGATTATGGTGACAGTTGATAGGTTGACAAAGGTAGCACACTTCTCACCTATTCGCTCTTCCTATACTCCATCGTTCATAGCCAGAGTGTTCATGGAGGACATAGTGAGGTTACATGGTATTTTGCGTCATATTATTTCTGACAAGGTTCCAGTGTTCCCCTCAGCTCTTTGGACTTCATTACAGCATGCGATGGGGACACAGTTGAACTTTAGTTCAGCTTATCACCCAGAGACAGATGGACAAACCCAGAGGGTCAATCAGATCCTCGAGGATATGTTACGTATGTATGTGATGGACCAGCAGACATGATGGGAAGATTATATCTATTTGGTAGAGTTCGCTTATAATAATAGTTTCCAGAGTTCTATCGGCATGCCTCCATTCCAGGCATTGTATGGGCGACCATGTCGCACTCCCTTGAGTTGGGATCGACTGGAGGATAGAGTAACTTTGGGTCCTGAGATGTTGCAGGATATGGAGCAACAGGTGGATAGGATTAGAGAGCACTTGGTGGCAGCACAGGATAGGCAGAAGAAGTATGCGGATGCGCATAGAGTGGATCATCAGTTTTCTGTGGGCGATAGAGTCTTCTTGCGGGTGCGTCTGCGAAAGAGTCCAATCCGTTATGGGAAGGGCTCTAAGTTGGTGCCTCGCTTTGTCAGACCCTTCGAAATCCTTGAGAAGATTGGTCCATTTGCTTACCGTCTTGCTTTATTGCCCAGTCTCTCGCATATTCACGATGTATTTCATGTTTCAGTTCTTCAGCCGTACCATCCAAACATTTCTCATGTCCTTGATTGGAATGCATTACAGGTAGAGGACAGGAAGCTGGATTTGGAGCCTGTGGTCGTAATGGAGCTTTGAACGCTCACTCTTCGAGGGCAAGATATTGATCAGGTTAGGGTCTAGTGGGATCCTAGGGATGATACATCATCCACTTGCGAAGATGCAGCTAGAATGAGGGAGCTCTATCCCTATTTTTTCGTAAGCTTCCAGGAGTAAGCCTGACCCTAGGGGGCGAGGATGTAACACCCCTCCATTTTTTGCTCTTTTGATCAGACAATGTTCTTCTTTGTTATGCTTTGTTTCTGTTAATACTTTGACTATGGTATTTGGTTACTATTTGATCGCTAACTGTAAAGCGATGTGAATGTTATATTTTGATGTGATGGTATTTTATTTTGATGTTATCATTATGGCATGCTTTGGATTAGCTTAGCAGATATTTGAATTAATGATGCTTTATGCTTTTGATTATATTATTGATGTTAGATTCGTCAATTAGTAATACTGTATTGGTGAAGGGGACGGGATTGCACCACTCGCTTGTGAGCGCCCTGTGATTCCGCAATTTCCTCTTCACAGTGTGTTTTATTATGTTATATATATGCATGTTCGATATACTCTTTGTTCGCAGGTTGATAGGTACAGGACATCGACTCCACCTGGGTTCACAGGTTTGAGCATGTCCATTGGCCAACGGTATTCAATTGGGGGATAGTAGCTAGGTTTTTCGTGCCAAGTCATCACCCTGGTCATAGTGTGTCATCAGGTTCTAGACGGGTTTAGTTGTTATAATGTTGTTCATTTCACCTTGGTTATTATTTAATTTCAAGTTATAAAGGTAAATAAATGGCTTATGTAGTTAAGTTGTTGATTAAATAAATCTGGTTATAATGTTAGAAATGTTATTTAATTTATTAATTAATAAAATAATCTAATCTTGGATTAGATTTATTTTATTGATTAATTAAATTAATTGTGTTGAATTAAATTAAGTTATTCATTTTGGAATTAATAGATATTTTGATTGAAATTGGAAAAATGAAAATATGTTTTAATTTGCATTTTTTTTTAAATTAGAATGTAAAAGAAATTTAAGATATTTCCTATTCTGTTTTTGAAAATTTATGAGGGTGGTTGGATAGAAAAAAAAAAAAAAATTCTATTATTGGGATTTTGATAGAGTTTTTTTGGGGAGAAGGAAAAATTGAAAACTAAGAGAGGAAAGGAATTTATGGTTTGTTTTTGGGATTTGGAGAAGCAAGTTGGATTTCTTGGAGGAGCTAGAATCAGAAGAAGAATTTAGAACACCATTGGCAACCTTTCAAGCTTTTGGAAAAAAAACCAGGTTTTCTTTCTATTAATTTAGTTTTCATTTTGAAAGGTTTCACAATTTTTATTATGTTGTTGAAAATATTTAAACTCTGTTTGATTTGCAAGAAAATCCCATGTTCAAATATTGTTTCAAAACTTTGAAACCTCAGTTTAGAAATCAACTTCTTCAAAAAAAATTGCATTATGGCTGTAAATAACTCTTTTTTTTAGAATTTATTTGCTCAACTAAACTGTTATTTTTGTTAAATTTGAAAAAAAAAGAATATATATATGTATTATGTAATTGTGATTTTTTTATGGGAAATAAAACCTGTTTGGAAATGAAAAAAAATGGATTTTAAAAAAATTCACAGGTTTCATGTTCTGGAAAAAATTTATAATTTTTTTTTTTTTTACCCGCGGCTGCCCACAGTGGGATGGGACGATTGTGTTAAACACATCCGCCGCCACAGTGGTGGGTTCGACTGTGGTTAACACAACCGCTACCCATAGTGGTGGGTTTGACTGTGTCAAACACAGCTGCCGCCCACAGTGGTGGGTTCGGTTGTGGTTAACACAGTCGCGCCCACAACCATGGGTTCGGCTATGTAAACACAGCCGACCCTCTAAACTCGGTGCATGCCCCAATACAAATCCACGCCCTATTTCATGTCTTTGATTTTTTTTCATAAAAAAAATAAAATATAATAAAATATATTTTTAATATTTAATTTTATATATATATAATATTAAAATATTAATATATAAAAATCATTAAAATATATATTTAATATTTTATATTATATGTATATAATATTAAAATATTAATATATATTAATAATAAAATATATATATATATATAATATGAGGTTATATTATTTGTATATTATTTTATATATATATAGTTGAGATATATTAAAATATTAATTTAAACGATGGAATGATTTAAATATAATTGTGAAATTTTAAATTAATGTATAATAGTCAAATTAATGGATTGATTTTATTTTTTTAAAATATATTTTGATGGAACAGTAGTTTTCTTTTAATAATATGTTTGTTAAGATGAGTTAATTGTTTTTAAAATGATTATGTTGAGAAGAAGAAAGAGTTATTTATTTTAAAACGATATGCTCTAGATCATAGAAGTAAATGTTTATTAGTATTTAAGAGCAATTAGGGAATTACATATCTGGTTAAATTTTATCCTTTGTCTGAAAGAGACATAATTTAATTAGTTTTATTGCGGAAATAAACTATTGAATTTTATTAAAGGAAGTGGATTTAGGGAATCCATAGTAGATTTAGTTCCTGTTAAATTGCTCTTTTAAATGTGATTTCTTCTGTTATCGCTTTGGGGGAAATTGATTAGAAGGGTTGTTAAGTCTTCCAGATGGGGTTTTCATTTAATTGTGTGGGTTGTCGTAATATGTTATTCAACCTTTCGATTGCCTTGGGTAGTGCGTCTAAATGTATCCAGTTAGATACCCGGTTATCACGAACGGGATGTGTTGATTTTATGTCGTGGATAGGGATTTAATATCCTTAGGTCGCACTTGTGTACCCTTGAGTTGTGGAGTTATTCCACGTGTTGTCTTAGAGGAGTGGCTTGCAATGAGGGTCGGCACACAAAGTGGTGCCAAGGTAATTCATTGTAAGTTAGTTAATCCAGTGATAACATAAATAAATTGATTAGAGGAATAGGTAGTATCAAACACGTAATAAGATTAATTTTGCCTCGCTCATGGACGTAAGGGCTTGTATAGACCTGGGATGGGACGAGAAGGCCTGAAATGGCAAGATCATTATCTTGTCTTTACGAGAGATAACTGATTCTGCATTGGTTTGCATGAGGGGTCGGGAGTCATTAGAGGTTTCCAAGATATCCCGAGATGGGGGTCGGGACCTAGGAAGACTTACCAGGATAACCCATGTAACATTGTGATGACACTTCTCCTAAGTCAGCAGTATGTTTGTATCAGTGATGCAATTGATTATTTAACTCTAGAAGCATTGTAACCATTGTGTTAAGTGATGTTGTATTTGTATTTGATTCAGTTCAGTTATGTTTTAGCTTGTGTCTAGAGGTAGATGGTCTTGTCTAGGAATCGATGTTACTATCTCCTAGCATGGGGGGTGGGCCTTCAGGTATCACTTGGTTGGGTGGAACGTGCACCTTACTCCATTGGGTTTTCTTCTTGTTCGTGTGGATGAGATTTCCAGTTGGAGAGCTCGTAGGATCCAGTTACTTTTCAGGTTTCATTCATTTCAGTTGAATCTTGTAATTTATTACCCCTCATTTTTTATCGAGGTGGAAGATGTAATATGTAACCATGCTTATTGGATTTACCTCATTTGGGGAATGAGAGTTGTAATCTTATTGTTAAATTATTGTTATTTGAAATCATGTGGTATCTCTTATTCTTTGATGAAATTTATCATGTATGGAATGTATGTGTTCTTAATTTCTTAAGTGATTAAATGTTATGTTTTCAATTCATGTTTTTTTTGTTGTTTGGGTTTTAAAGTAATCTCAGTCACGTAACCTTAGAGGTTGTTGGCAATGGGTAGTGAACTTGCATGTTAATTGTACTTAAACAAAAAAAAATTGTGCGTTTTAGTAGTTAATTGCAACTTCCTCTAGGGTTGCGTGGCGGGGCATTACATCTAGCATAGGGTACAATCTTATGTTTCAGGATGATGGATGTGAGATTACAAAAGGGGTCTAGAACTATGATTGCTACTAGAAAGAGGACAGATGGAAATATCTATCATCTCAAGGGTGTTGATGGTCATTTTTTTATGACAGATTATGATAGTTGGTTATGGCACAGGAGGATGTGTCACATCGATTTTGATAACTTGGTTAGAATCAATTTAGTGCAAGCAGTGAGAGATATGCCAAAGATTATTGTAACATGCCTAATGTTCTACTCAAAAGTTTTTCTAAGTTTTTACCCACAAGTGAATAAACCGTGATGCCATCACATAGCAATAAAAAAAATCTTTTCTAAAACAAATATAATATGCACATTTGAAATAAACACTATTCCAAACTTCCATTGCATTTTATTATAATTTCACAATCTTTCCAAAGTGATGATTTTTTATTGAATAAACTCAAGTTTAACATTCATGTTTACAATCTTCCATACAAATGGACACAAGAGTACATGCATAGCTCTTCTAAGCTTCCAGCATTAGAAATACATATGTTTTAGATAATCCCCCTTCAAATCTTGGTCACCAACTGATGAGAAGAAGCATCACTCAAGTGCTTTTCCACCAACCAAAGACTTACTGTGGTCCCCCACACATCTACCTAATGTTAAGATGGCCCTACCCTTCGAAGAAGAGATTGGTTTGGTAACCCCGTGATACTAGCCTTTCTTGAGCTTGGTATTGTGTCCTACAAACTAGAACTTTCTCATACAGTGGCTACAACCTATGTGTATGACAATCCCAGACTAGAATGCAAAATTGGATCACAGTGAATTGACAGTGTAAACAATGGAAACTTACACTACTTTTGCCAAAGAATTCAACACTCGGTTATTTTGAGTGAGAGTCATCCTATTCACACGCCTTCCTAGCTCGATTTGTAATGACCACACATATTTTATGCATAGGCTATCTCCTTCACTAGATTATCCTAACCCCAGGAATAGCCTATATTATCTTACTATGATATTACACTATGGTAATTCAAAATAATTCAAAAATATGACTTTTACAAAGTCCTTCATTAATCAAACTATAACTATATAAGCTCGACTTAATATAGTCTATAGTAAAACACTCAAAACTCATTCCTACATATATAATATGCTAATATAAACCCCTTATATGGGTTTAACAATCAACTCAGCATCTTTTGTACTTTTTATGAAGCATATAAACACAATCATATAAATATCTAAATTCCTCTTTCCAAACAATTCAAACAAAACACATAAAATCAATCAATCTTTCCAACTTTAAATATAAAATAAAGTAGAAAAATAGCATGCATGTAATCATATAGCTCCAATTGATAAATCAGGTTTCCTAGCACAGCCTTCACCAAAGAGTTTGCAAATACTTCCCTTGACCAATTATGTGGTGCCCCTCTGTGCTTTGTCCTGACAGCATTGTTGTATGTGGCTTGGTCTGTCTTTTTTGATTGTCATTTTGTTTCGCATTTCATTGTTTAGATTGCTATTGTTTGATTGTTCCATCTTGAGTCATGCTTGTGACTTATGCTTTGTAAATGAAAATAAAAGTTTAATTAAATTAGAAGAATTAAATTGGAAACAAATATGGTATTTAATTTTAATGAATTAATAAACTAGTGGTTATGGAGTGTAAATTTCATGAAGGGGTTAAAATTTTAGAGAGGAAATAAATTAAATAAAATGTGCAAGTGGGAGGTAATTTTAAAGAAAGAAAAATAAATGGAAACTTTAAAATGGAAGAAACTATCAGATAAGAAGGTAACAAAAGTGGTGGAGTAATAAAACAGTTATGGGAAATTAATTGAAAGGAAGTTGAGTTAACTCCACAGGGGAAATTGGTTTTATGGCCCTCGGAAGAAAAAAAAAATTGGTTTTTTGTCGTGAATTCCTTCCAAAGGTTTCTGAAAAAAGCTTTCTAGATTTTCTGAAATTCTTCTTAAAGTTGGTGAAGTTCTGAGATTGTTTATGGAAGTCTTGGGGGTTTTACAGTAGCTATGGAATTTGGAGTTTCTAGAGTGGCAAAGTGGAATCTTGGAAAAAGCTAGAAGTTGTCATTTGGGGTCTTAATCTGACAATTATTATCAGCCCAATTGTGCAAAATTTTCCAGGTTCCTTTATATTCCCTTCTTGTTCGTGTTGTGTCATTTCCTCTTGATCTATTGACTTCTACTCGGCGTCATCTCTTGGAATTTGATCATTGTACTTGTAAATGTATTGTATTTTATCATGTATCATGTATCTTATGTTGAGCACTCCTCACTTGTATCGAGGAAGTAATATTGTACAATTGTAATTGTAAAACTGAAATGATGTAATTCATATGATTAAGAATTATGTAATCAAGTGATATTGTACATGATAATAGAAATGAATGTAACCTATTATTCTTAAATGTTTAATTTATGATTATATCTCCTAGTCCTTTTGATTTTTTGTGATGAGCAATGTGATGCTTAATGATGATCAAAATTTGGTTATTCTAAGTTTTTTTCTTTTGTAATTTTCTTTTGTAATTTGGTTATTGTAAGTTATTATGCAATTCCAATTGTGCAACACTTCACATGTTTTAAAAAAAAAAATTGTTCGCTTTTCGTTGTTTAGGTTTTGTCCTCTAGGGTTCTTGGCGGGGGCGTTAAAAATTCCCATAATGCAATTCTCTCAAACCTCACTAAACTCACTCTTCAACCTCACAACTAACAACTCATAAATGCAACAAAGTATCTCTCAGAAAAAATAGAAAATAAGAATGAAAGAATGTATCCCAATGAAGAAGAGTGCTCCCTTATTTATACAAAAACCTGAGCAATATAAGGCTATAAACAAGCTCCCAATATTGCCACTTTTCACACTCAAAGGCTTGACTCAGCTATGAAGATTCAAGGTGGCACAATAAAAATGATGACTATTTTCTCATACTCAGCCAGTCGCTGCAATTTCATGACAGCAGAGTGTTTTGATCAGAAATGCAAGGATAATATTTCTATAGGTTGACCATTCCTAGCCAGTTTCATCATTGACTAATTCTCTAAATCCACTTGCCTCATTTGCAGGAAATGCAATGAAAAACAAACTTCTACAAGATTAAAATAATTCATACTTTGGCACCACATATTTCCTCATATGCCCTATTTACTTGGCTATTATTTGGAAAGACTAGTCAAAGTTCTTTATGTGTTGTTATTCTTTCTTTCCTTCTCTATGTTTG
The DNA here is from genome assembly GCA_007258455.2 of Sequoia sempervirens. Lineage (NCBI taxonomy): Eukaryota > Viridiplantae > Streptophyta > Pinopsida > Cupressales > Cupressaceae > Sequoia > Sequoia sempervirens. The sequence continues at coordinate 171,450,014 of VDFB02358134.1, read as the reverse complement.
ACTAAGTCTTCCATGTTTTATTCATATTACAGTTTTCTTTTGTTTCCATACTCCCTTTATATTAGTGTTTCACGTGGTTTATATTTTCCAAAACTTTGTACATTTCATGCATTGTTTAACTTATGCACTATTATCAAATGAAGTGCATTTCCCTTTGTTTCAACACTTTATAATTTGCATATAATTCGTGCTTCATACTTTGTATATGTTTTGTTTCCTATGATATGTGTGCATTAACATTTCAGCGATATATGAAATTATTAACATATATATATATATATACATAACATAACATGTATATATGTGTATATGTGTGTGTGTGTATATATATATCCACTTATAGATTTATATTATTCAATATTTGAATACATGTATACATATTCAATATATTAACACGTGCATATATACATATATATATATATATATATACATATTTCATGCTTTGATAATTAAACACATATATTCACAATTCCTATTGATCAACATATATAAACGAAGTGTATATAATGTATGTGTGTGTGTGTCCCATTTGTTCACTTGATATTCCCATGCATATGGGTAATTCGTTCATTAGCATGCATAGATACGTCTATCTATGTATACTCATGTACGTATTTACTCATGTGTATGAGTTTATAGTAGATACATGCATATATGCATATACACACATTTTATGTATATATCCCATCGATTTAAATATAAACACATAAGGAATAAACTCACACAAGACAAAAGACAATCACATAACTTGAATTCAAAACATTATCAAACAAGTTCATACATCATCTAAACCATACTCAAGCAAGGCTAAGGACAACTTACCATTTCCCAGACTATTGACTCGACATCACTAAACTAGAGGTGAGTATGTGAAAGCTCAACTAGACTCATTTAGGGTTACCAGACCAAGTTCTTCTCCTAAGTGATACTTCCCCTCTCTTCCAAAGGATTGAATATGTCCTTGCATCCAACTTAGTGCATTGAAATAGTAGTCATTTGAATCAATTACAACCATTTGCATCATGTATTTCATAGAAAAAATCATTATATTACATCAATTTGAATCACATTCATTTATTATATTTCCAAGATACATAAAGCATAAACACATACATTTAAAGAATTTTCACTTCGATCTAGAGGTAAAATTTAATAAGTAATAGCACAATGGGGTGTAACATATCCCCCCCTTGTGAATCATCGTCCCCAATGATCTTAAGTATTAGAAATAATCAGTAAACATAAATAGAATAATAAAGCTTTTCAAGAACTCTCAAAAGCATGCAAAACATGAGGAAACTTTTGTTTGATCTTTGCAGTCTTCCCAGGTGGTTGAATCTTTTGCATACTTATCTCATTGGACTTTGCATTGCAAAACCTCTTTGTTACGCAAGCGAAGCTTATGTGTTTTGAGCACTCTGAGAGGCTCGATAGTTACCATCCCTGGGTCTTGTACCTATAAATCATTCCAATCAATGACATGATTATCACCTAGTATATATTTCTTAAGGTAAGAGACATGAAAGACATTGTGCATCCGAGCAAGAGCTGGTGGAAAGGAAATTTGATACGCAATAGGTTTGATCACTTCAAGAACCTCAAAAGGACTTGCATAGCATGG
>VDFB02358134.1:171412611-171436037 GCA_007258455.2 Sequoia sempervirens | reverse complement strand
ATGATAGGATTTATGATGGAAAGTGTACTTAGGAGGCATGGAGGGAGTACCAACATCTTGAGATTGGTGTCCTTGGGGTGTATATCTAAGTCCATAAGAGTGTGGAGGGACTTTGACATCGATGCGCTCCAAAATACCTTGTTCATGAAGGTCTAAACCTTTACCTTGGTGGTTCATGTTTTGGAGTATGCAATGGACAATGGGACTAGGTGTAGGTTGAACACCATACATGAGTTCCTTATTGGATGGAGAAAATGAAGCAAGGGAAGATTATGGTTGTTGTTGTTCTAAGGAGGAACATTCGTGAATGAGGGTGGAAATACCAATAGGATATGATGGAGGACTTGCAATGGGTTCAATAGTGGGTAATGGAGGATCATTAGGATCTTGATTAGCATTGTGTTCACTTAGATCCAAGGTATTTTTTTGATCTTCTATGTGTGCTTGGGAGGCATATGTCTCATCAAGGGAAGTGGATGTTAATGGATCATGGATTGGACTGGGTGAAGGTACATTTGGAATATCTTTCTCATGGATGGGTATAGGATCAAGTTGTTCATGGATAGGCTCTTCATCATTATGGATATCATCTTGATCATAGAAAATATATAGATTATGGATAGGTTGGATGAAAGTGATTTGATATTGATTAGGACTAGGGTTTGATGTTTCCACATGCTTAGGATTAGGCTCTTGACATACCTCTTGGGTTGCTTGAATGGAAGTGCGATGACTCTTGGAATGGGCCTCCTCAACATTGCCCCCATTTGGCTCCACAACATGGAGACATGATGGAGGTTGACTTAGGTTCAATGAGGGAGACTCTTGAATAGGCTCAAGGGGGAGACTACATGATGGGGTTGTAAGAATGGGCATGATTTTTTAAGACTCTTTGATAGGTTCAAACATATGAGTTGGATGACATGGCGATCTTTGATTCCTTGCTAGTAGCCCTTAGGTCACATCCTTTGTAGGTGGATGGGTGGATTTGGGTAATTCCATAGGTTTACTTTTGAAATTTTTGAATTTAGGGCGTAAATTTGATGGAGGATTAGATGATGGTGGGGGTAATGAAGAGTTTGATGGGTTAGAAGGTGGAGAGGCCAATGGATTAGGACTAGGACATGGTGGCTTATGGATAGGAACTTGATTGGATGATGGTATGATAAAGTTATAGGGTGCATGAACTAGATTGGTGTTCCCCTTGTCAAATGGAGCATGAGAATTAAAATGCTCTTGACTTTGTTGCCAAGGTGGACTTGGGCTCTTATGTTCTTGTTGTGATATGGATGGATATGTTGATGTGGCATTGACATGGTAAGTAGATGGGTTAGGTTGGCATGATGATGAATGTGACACATAGGATTGTGGTTGAATGCGTTGAGGTTGGAATGGTGTTAGGACTTTTTGTGGTATGATTTTTTGTGATAATGATGGAGGGGTTGCATAGGATAATGGTTGTTGAGAGGTGGATTGATATGGATAAGGGTTGACATTAGAAGAGGTGTGATAGGTTGATGAAGGGGTAACATGATATTTTGATGGATGAGGTCGATATGATGATATAGGTGACACATAGGATTGATGCAAACCTTAAGGGTGACCGGGATCCCCCAATGCCTGTTGAATCGACGCGTCATTATATACCGGGCTCAGCCGAGCCGTACCTGGAGGCGACGGTTTGTTTGAAGTTTCTTGCACGCCCGACCCCTCAAATGCCTTGTCGGGTTTAAACCGCGACTGGCCTTCCGGAGCCCAAGTGCTGTGAACTTAACTTTTGTGCTATATGTCTCCAATGTTGGTGCATGGTGTAAAATGATGTTGGATTGGATTAAAGAGATGCATTTATTTATTTCAGGGATAAGGATGTAATGACGGGCATTTAAAATGATTTGATGATGTTAGTGCACATTTATTGGAAGTTTGACTTGGGCAAATATCCAACACAAGATCTCACATGTAAATGCATGAACACACACACCAAGCACAATGATAAATTTTTCTTTTAAGATTAAATGTTATGATTAAGCAAACACTTGAATACACAACAACAGTCTAATACTAGTCAAGTAGGTATGGCCAATTAGGTCTTAAGCTAGGATGCACAAGGTTGACTAGGGATGATTTGAAAGCAAAATCATGCCACACAGCTGAGAGAAAGGGGTAACCCACCCTTCACCTTCACTTCCCAAAGTTATAAAGTTCTTTTGGGCTTAGCCAAGAGTGACAAGATTTCAACTCCCAAAGAGGTGTGTCTTTGGATTCACACCTTGATTGAGGTCGTTCCTTGGATGGGTGTGTGCTCCAAGCAAGCCTCCTAAGAAGGGTATGACAAAAGATTAAAAAAGCGAACCAAGTGAGGTGTTTTGGAGGACACACACGCTTGATTCACACTCACGGTTGTTAATTTCCCTTTAGAAATGAAATGTGTGTAAGCAAAAAATGGAAGCACTTGTTCTTTTTAACCCAAAACCAAAATGTGTGATGGAAGACAATGGTTCTTTTTAAGCCCAATTTCAAAGTGTGATTGCAAACAAGATGTTTGTTTTAAAGCCCCAGATCCAAATGTGTGACAAACAAGATTAAGAGATGAAAGATGAAATGTGTGCACCTAGACTTTCTTTAGCTCCAATTTTTTTCCACTTGATCCAATTTGTCCTTTGAAGTGTTTATTTTTTAATGCATTCACAAAACCAACAACAAAGCCAAAACCCTAACAAGATAATTGATCACTAATATTAGAGGGTTAGCTAGTCAAGACAAATCTGATTTTTGGAAATGTTTTTGGCATAAAAAATAAAAACACAGAGAACAAACCCTTACTAAAATTTCTAGAGCTTTCCAAAAATGTAAAGAAATCCAAAAAATGTGTTGTTTTGAACCCAACATTATTTTTTTATGAAAAATAATTATAAAATTATAAAAAATTCAAAACATGTCCAAAATATTGAGTTTTGGACTAAAGGCCTCTGACATCATCCCAAATCTGCAAAAAAAGTTTTGTGAAAAGATCTACAACCATTTGTGAGATATAAGCAAATATTTGTAAAACCCTAATTTTCAAAGATCTATTTTTTTGTCTAATTATTTTTCATCCAAATTAAAAACATAAAGAACAGACCCATACTATAATTGAAAGAGCTTTCCATAAATATAAAAATATCCAAAAAATTCGCTAATTTTCGCTCAAAATTATTTTTTCATTAAAAATAACAAAAAAATTATAAAAATTAAAAGCAGCTCCAAAAAATTTGATTTTTGGACTAGAAGCTCTTAATATTATCTCCAACCTATAGAAAAAAAATTTGTGAAAATATTTGTAGCCGTTTGAGAGATATGGTCGAATCTTTGAAAACTAGTTTTGTGCCAAAATGATGCAAAACCTGCAACAAAAAGCTAACAAAACCTGCAACCAAAAAGGATCCAACTCCAAAATTCCTCAAAATTTGTCAAAATATTGAGCCAAAAATCAATTATGGCGTTCACGTCAGGTTCACCAAAATGTATATGAAAAATTTGGATAAAATAAAAATGATAAAACAATAACATGCATTACCTAATCCAAATCTTCAATACCTCAAATAGACGCGATGATGGATGAATTATTTGATTAATTTGATATGTTGGTTGCTTAATTCAACAACATAATATTGAGATGGAAATGATAGATGAATGATGATAGATAGAAATGGATGAATGATTCAAGAATGATTTTGGCAACATAAGGATACTTGAAGAATCAACCCCCCAAATGGCTTATGAGAGGGTTGATTTATAGGAAAGGTCTGATTTGGATTGATGGTTGAGATTGGATGTCAATAAGATGTCTTAATCAATGGCCAAGATTGAAAGTTGTACTATGAAATAGGGTTAGGGAAAAATTAGGGCAATGATAAGGATTAATGGCCAAGATTGAATTATAAGATAATTCAATCAAGGGTGGAAAAATGAATGAGACAAGAGAAGATAAGAATGGCACAGATAATGAGGTTGGCACAGAAAAATTATTTAATTTGGGAGGGAAGTGAAGCATTATTTAATTATAAAAGACATATGACATGTTGACTTTTAAATTAAATAATAATTTAATTCAAAAGTGGATGAAAATGACAAATTAGTAAATAATTAAATAAATAAAATTTATTTAATTATAGAAGAAGAGGATAATGAATAATTAAATAATTAAAATAATTATTTAATTATAGTAGAAAAATGACAATAATTAAATAAATAAGTATTTATTTAATTATAGAAAGGAAGGGGCTAATTAGTGATGTAATTAAATAAACAAAATTTATTTAATTAATCAAGGGAAGAATAAAGGAAAAAATGAATTAATTAAATAATTAAGAATTATTTAATTAATAGAGGAATATGACCTTAAAAGATAATTAAATAATTCAAATTATTTAATTGTGCAAGTAAAAGGAGGAATTGATATGAAAAGGTGGGTTCATAGGCAAAGCACAATTTTCAATGTATATATATAACATAATATGTATATATGTGTATATGTATATATATATCCATTTATACATTTGTATTATTCAATATTTGAATACACATATACATATTCACATATTCAACATATTAACATATGCATATATATACATAATATATATACGTATGTATATATATATACTCGTATGGGCGTTTCCTTATCATCAATACATACGCGTATGTTAATATATATATATATATATATATATATATATATTTCATGCTTTGCTAATTAAACACATATATTCACAATTCCTATTGATCAACATATATACATGAAGTGCATATATATGTGTGTGTGTGACCCATTTGTTCACTCGATATTCCCATGCATATGGGTAATTCGTTCATGAGCATGTGTAGATACGTCTATTTATAATCTTGCATGTATATACTCATGTGTATGAATTTATCATAGATACATGCATATATACATATATATACATTTTATGTACATATCCCATCGATTTGAATATAAACACATAAGGAATAAACTCACACAAGACAAAAGACTCAATCACATACCCTGAATTCAAAACATTCTCAAACAAGTTCATGCGTCATCTAAACCATACTCGAGCAAGGCTAAGGACAATTTACCATTTCCCAAACTATTGACTCGACATCACTAAACTAGAGGTGAGTGTGTGAAAGACCAGTTAGACTCATTAAGAGTTACCAGACCAAGTTCTTCTCTTGAGTGATACTTCCCCTCTCTTCCAGAGGATTGAATCTATCCCTACATCCAACTTAGCACATTGCAATAATAGTTAGTTGAGTCAATTACAACCATTTGCATCATATATTTCATACACAAAATCATTATATTACATCAATTTGAATCAAACATTTATTTATTATATTTCCAAGATACACAAAGCATAAAAGCATACATTTAAAGCATTTTTACTCAACTAGGTAAAAGTAAATAAATAATATCGCAATGGGGTGCAACAATTACAGAGCCTAGCAATGTTGTTTGCAGAGATTGTCAATTTGGAAAACAAACAAGTAGTTTCAAGGGAAAAGAACAATCTTCTATCGGATTGTTGGAATTGATGCATACAGACCTTTGTGGTCCTACAAGAGTGAGAAGTCTTCAAGGTGACAAGTATTTCATTCTTTTGATTGATGATTATTATAGAATGACATGGGTTACTATTCTTAGAGAGAAATCTAAAGCCTTAGATAGATTCAAAGAATTTAAACTTATGGTTGAGAATGAAATAGATTTGAAGATCAAATGTTTGAGGTCTAACAGAGGTGGAGAGTTCACCTCAAATGAATTTAACATGTTTTCTGAAAAGCATGACAGAAAAAGACACTTGTCTACCACTAGGACTCCTCAATAAAATATAGTGGTTGAAAGGAAAAACAGGTTGTTTAAGAAGCTACAAGGACTATGATGAAAGAAGCTAACCTACTGGAAGTCTACTGGAGAGAAGCAATTCATACTATTGTTTACATACTTAATATAGTTCAAACAAAAGCTAGCATCACAAAGACTCCCTATGAGTTGCGGTACGAAAGGATCCCTATTGTCAAGTACTTTAGAGTGTTTGGAAGCAAATGCTATATCAAAAGAGATGATAAAAACTTAGGAAAGTTTGATGCAAGGTCTGATGAAGGTATCTTCCTTGGATATTCTACTAAAATCAAAGCTTGCAGATGTTACAACAAAAGGCTGAGAAATATTATTGAAAGTGCAAGTGTCAAGGTTGATGAAGAATTAAGGAATTCAGTGGTGATAGATGAATATGAATTAGATGAACCTTCTTGCGGAGGAGAAGAAGAAGAAAAATATAAGGAAAAGGAAGTACAGAATGAAGAGAAAGAAGTTTCGAAAAAGAACCTTAAGACCCCTAAGTATGTGCAGAGAAATCATTTTGAAGAATAAATCATTGGAGACAAAAAAAAGGTGCATTGACAAGAAGAGTTGTTGAAGCAAAGGTAAATATGTGTTTAATTTCTAAAGTTGAACCTAAAATAGTGAGTGAGGCATGCAAAGATGAATATTTGATGAAGGCAAAGGAAGAACTTATGCAGATTGAAAATAATCAAACTTGGGAACTTGTTTGTTCCTAGACCTAAAAACAAGAACATAATTGGTACTAAGTGGGTATTCAGAAACAAGTTCAATGAGAATGGAGAAGTGGTAAAAAACAAGGAAAGGCTTTTGTGTAAGGGTTACTCGCAAGTTGAAGGAATATACTTTGAGGAGACATTTGCTCTAGTGGCTAGAATGGAAGCGATCAGGATGTTTCTGGCATTTACAACACATAAGGAATTTAAAGTTTATTAGATGGATGTGAAGTCTGCTTTCTTGAAGGGAGAATTGGAAGAATAAGTTTACATGGAACAACCGAAAGGATTTTAGTTTTCAGACAAACCTAATATGGTCTACAGATTAAAGAAGGAATTGTATGGATTGAAGCAAGCTCCTAGAGCTTGGTATGCAAGGTTGGACAAGTATTTGATACAATAAGGATTCAATAAAGGCACCGCAGATAGTAGCCTTTACTTTAAGTTTGAGAAAGATCAAACCTTGATAGTGGTTGTGTATGTTGATGACATAATTTTTGAAGGCAATGAAGCCTATGTGCACGAAATTTGCAAAAGAGATGCAGAAAGAGTTTGAAATATCTATGTTTGGGGAGATGAATTTCTTCCTTGGGTTGCAAATCAATCAAATAGATAAAGGCATATTCATTTCACAATCAAAGTATGTTAAAAATATGTTAAAGAAGTTTGGAATGGAAGACTCCAAACTGGTATGTACTCCTATGGTTACTGGTTGCAAACTGAGTAAGGATGATGAATCCCTTAAGGCTGATCAGAGCAAGTATAGATCTATGATTGGTGGACTGCTATACCTAACTACTACTAGATCGGATATCATACATGCAATTTTTCTTGTGGCTAGATTTCAAGATCCTAAAGAGACACATGTTGCAATAGTGAAGATGATATGAAGATATTTGAAGGGAATTTTAGATTATGGCTTGTGGTATCCTAAGGATACTAATTTCACATTAAGTGCTTACACATATGCAGATTGGGTTGGTTTTGTGGATGACGAGAAAAGTACAAGTGGTGGTGCATTCTTTCTTGGATGTAGATTGATATCATGGCTAAGTAAGAAACAAGATTATGTTTCTTTATCTACTACAGAGGCTAAATATATTGCAGTAGCATCTTGTTGCACACAAGTGTTGTAGATGAGGCAAACATTAAAGGATATCAGAGTGGTGTATGATGAGCCTATTTCTATCTTTTGTGAAAATACAAGTGCAATCAATATTTCAAAGAATCTGGTGATGCATTCAAGGACATAGTATATTTCAATCATATATCACTTTTTAAGAGAGAAGGTTGTGGAGAATGAAGTGAAACTTGAATATGTACCTACAAATATTAGATTGTTGATATATTTACTAAGGCTCTTCCTAAGGATACTTTTGGGTATCTCTGAGAGAAGTTGGGGGTTATTGCCCCTCTTTCTTTGAACTAGATGCATATGGATATGCATCAGTCCAATGGATCTATGGATTCATTCTCTATTTGTACTGATGTTGGTGGCTACCTCTCAGGGGGGAAAAGGTAGTGACATTGTTGCAGTATGGAGTGAGTGTTGTCATTTTTGCTTATTTGGTTGGTGTATACTCCTAAGGAGGAGTATTCATAGAAATAGCAAGTATCTTGGTTCAATGTCAAAGGGGGAGAAAAATGCAAAACATTTTATCCTTTTCCATTGATTTCAAAGGGGGGGAGAGAATCATGTGAAAAAGTCTATCTATACAGGGGGAGAGTGAAGCATGTGAAAAAATAAGAAGTTGAAAGGGGGAGAGATAGGGAGAGAGAATCTTGTAAGGAATGTTGTGTATGTTATCTTTGATGGTTTCTCACATCTTGTGTTGCTATCAATGACAAAGCGGGAGATTGTTGCAAGTATGAAGGTGTTGTCATTGATGTCAACAAGCTTGTGTTGTCATTGGTGTCAGTTGTGTAGTGGTTGAGAGACATTGTTGCTTTGATTAGTTGCATTATGTTGTCATCAGTTAAGTTACTGATATTAACCTGTGGTGTTGCTTTGATAAGCTTTTGGATATGGTTGTGGTAGTGATAAAGATGTTGAGAATATTGAGAAAATTGATAAAAACAGGAAACAAGGTGTTGCAAAGGTATTCTGGTTTTGCTCCGCATTTCTTCTGGGTTGAAGATTTGCTTGTATGGTTTGGATATGGTTGTTAGAGGTGTTCAGAGTTTCTATATCCAGAATTTGGGCTTTTGGATCGATGTGTAGAAGAAGTTATGTTCACTAGTGTGTGAACTGGATTTACAGTGTTGCTTACAAAGGTGTTTGGGAGAAATGTTTTTTCTCCGCGTTTCTCTGTAGTCGTGCTTTAGGTCTTGTGATTCTAAAGGTATATTGATGGTGTTGACTCTTTCCTATGTCAAAAGGATTCACGGTTTGGTGTCTGTAAGATGGATTTTAGAGTTGTAGTGTTTGGCAGTGTAGTTTGAGTGTACTAGGCTTGTACATTTTGAAGGTGTGAGTTGGTGTGAAGAATTTGTTGGATCTTGGGTGATTTGTGGATTATTCTAGATTGTCTAGAAGCGTGGTGCATGGTTCTCAAGTCATCCTTGGATTTGAGGAAGCATGTACTTCAAATTTTAATGGTGTTTGCATGGGTAACGGTCAACCTAGTGTTTACACTACATTCAAAGATGCTTAAGTATTGATGAAGGTGTAGTATGGCATGTGAGTGTTGATTTGGGTCCCAATTAAGTTTTTTATTAGTCCACTTTCATTCCTATCCACTGCAAGAATGCCTAGTGCCAACCTATTTTTGAATTTGTAAAGTGTAAGGTGTGTATAGTTGACTTGAAGATGCTTTTCAAGTTGTGGATGGTATAAATGCAAGGTGATTTGATGTGAGATAGTGTGTGGAATAGAGTTGAGTGTTGCGATGCGAAATTAAGTGTAGAGATGTGAAATGCAGTGAAAGCTATAATGCAAGATTTTTGAATGCAGTGAGTTGAAGGTATCTTGATCTCTTGAAGGTTGTGAGTGTTGTTGGAGCTATTGTGGTGGATTCTTTGTATCATGTTCTTTGTGTAACATTCTATCTTCTTTCTTTTTATTTCGGTAGTGAGTCTGAGCTATGAGCCCTTCTAGACAGTGTGTCCTATTCTAGTGGTGAGTCTTTTTGTATCAATTTTGCAATTACTTATATTGTGAGCCAATCCTCACCATAGTTTTTCCCTCGTAAGGTTTTCCACATAAATCTGGTGTTCTCTTGTGTATGGTGTTGTTTCAATTTTTGTTATTTGCATTTCATGTTTAAACATTATAATAGATTAAGGGTTTAATGAATGCATGTGGATTTGATTATTGTTGAGGTTTTTGATGTTTTAATTTGATACAATTGATTCACCCTCCCCCCTTCTTAGTTGACTTGTTCATTCAACAGGATCAAGAATTATAATCAATAAAATGAGCATGTTAGTATTATAAATGTCATAAGAACAAAGAAAAAGATTTATGTGTGCTCTAATTTTTGAATTAATATTGTATGCATGTTATAATGTGCATGCATTTCATTTGAAGTTGTTTTGAAATCTCACCCTTAGGCTTGGATTTACCTTGGAAATTTTAGCCAAAATCTTAGACCTACATGTAAGGTCCTTAAAAGAATGTTTTGCGTAAAACATATAAAAGCAAGCAAATGTCAAGTGTGATTTCCATCAAGTTTGCACATTTTAAGACATTCTAAAAAAAATAATGGTGACATCAATCTCTCTCTTACCTTTCTAATCATGCAAGTTTTTCTACAATCTAAATACATTAAGATCTTGATCTTCAATTTATTTTGCTAGTCTTCATTTTTTTCTAAAAACCTATGCATTATTTTGTTAGTCTCATTTTTTATCTACTCGTCTAAATTTGAAATAAACTATATTTTTACATTTTAAGTCCATTCTATATGCATTTCTTTAAATATTTTTTAATTATTTTTCTCAAAAATAAGGAGGGAGCACACTCAAGTTTTTGTTTTCCAAGATATGTTCACTTTTAAAATTAGTAAGAAATCATATATACATTAAAAAATTAGCAAAAATATCTAGCATAAACTATGTGATGTTAGCTAGTTTTCCACTAAAAAGACTTGTGAAATACTTTTTTAAAATTCAATATTTTAGGGGGAGCACATTTAATGCTATGTTAATATTTTTTTAACAAAAATAAGACCAATTTGTGTGCTCCCATTAGTTTACCCTCTTATTCACAATCATTTATCTTTTAAAGTAGTAGCTTAGAAGCTAGATCCCAAGCACTACTAATATTGCTCTTGTCACATCTTGAAATTTTAAGTGTGGATATCTTGAAGTTCTCATTTGACATTAGCTTTTGTTGATTTCCAAAAAAGTGGCCACTTCTGGCCCCCATTTCCATGCACATACCCATATAAATATATTGAGTTTAGAACTAAACAATGATATGTTTGAAAGTAAATGACAATGTGAAATTGTTTGATTGACCTAATGAATTTTAAAATGAAGGTTTGGTTATAGGATTAATTATGATATTGATTTAAAGGTTAGTGATGCAACTCTTAATGTGCCTTAGTGTGCTAGAATTTGAAGCCTCTTAAAATATATCTCTTTATAATTGGTTGATTTGATAAAGTGTGATAATTGCTAAATTGTTGAAATGAGTTTGTATTAAAAATAGATTTCAATGATGACGTTTTGTGGCTTACATTCGTAGCGATCTTATGAAAATATAGATGATACAATAATGATAACTTATTTAGGAACCTTCAAAGAATGAGAAATAAATGTTACAACTGATATGGAATATATGTGGAATTAGAAATCATCATTGTTCTAATGATTAAAGATAGAGATAGTATTATATGTATGTCATCATTTGGTTAACTAATGTAGTGTTACGATTCTTTGTCTATGAATTTACTATGTATGTTTTGATATGTGCAATGAGTGCAAGAAATAGATTGGTTGAATGGGAATCAAGTGCCCAAGTGTCAAGCCTCACATCTCCTCAATGTTGCTAAGGAGCGATCTCACTATGCTATCTCAGTGAGCCATTCAATACTAGCATGTGTGGACAGGATCCCCACATTATTTCTTCATACTTAAAACATGTGATTTTATGTCAACCTTATGAATAAATATTTTGGTCATATGTTAAGGTTGGTTGGGTGTGTATATGTTTAGAGGACCCCTAAAGGTCCCCTCATCAAAATTCATATGAAATATTTTTGGGGATTTTTAAGGGTCTTAATAATGAGATTTTGTTGTTTTCTAGGCCTTTTAGAGTCCCTAGATGGAGTATCTACTATTGGGGTACTTGGTGGGATTTTAGAAGGTCAAGAGACATTGAGAGATGGTATGGAAAGACTTTTCACTTGGATGGAAAGGTGTAAAATATTTTTCTTACAACCCTTCCCCTAAACCCATTTCAAGTAATGGGTTTAGCCATCCTCACTCGTTGGTGGAAAGTGTACACATGCATAGGTGAGAACATCCTCACATGTGAGTTCACCTATAGAATCACAAGGGTTAGCAGTGACTAGGTTTCTTAGGCTTGGTGGATGCAATGTGGAACTACCTCATTATTTGGAATGGGGTGAGAAGGCATATCTATTTAAGGATGACTTTTGGACTTTGAAATGGCTACTTCACTAGATTTTGGAGCTTGAAGAATGAGGAAGGCTCAAGCTCCTTGTGTAATGGTCTTAATAGTATGTACTTCATTTGTGTAATAGTTTTAGGAATGTGTATTTCATTTGGTGTGGGCTAGTTGTGTTGAGTGTTCTTTTAGGATATTGAGTGCATTTTATTTTGGTTTTGGTTGACTCTTGTGGATTTCATTTTTTTCAAGTCATTATTGTTAATATGTGTGATTGTTTATTTCTAGTTTTCATTTTATATTTGTTGTGTAACCATGACACTTGGCACCACCCTCATGGCTTGAAGTATGGATAGGTCCCAAGGGCTTTATGATGCCAAAAAGGGAGGTGAATCTCTTCCTTGATCAAACATTTTCTCTAGATCTTCAATCAAGTTGCAACCATTGATTAAAGATGTGATATGTGAAGGAATGTTTGTTATATGGTTATTAAGGGGGTCTAAAGTATTGTAGATTAATTTTATAATATTTATAGTTATTAAAAAATATATATTCTAATATTTGTGTTGGGAAGGTGTTGATTATTCTTTTTTAGATTAAAAAGGTATCCCTAGTTTCCAGTTAAAGTATATATTCCAAAAAAATGTTTATTTTGAAAATAAATGGGTTTATTTCAATTAATCTTATGAGTTATTAAAGAGAATATGTATAAATGAACTGAAATATTCATATTCATGTGTTCCTTGTATAAATAAAATAAAATTGAGTGTTGGTTTTAAATTTTCTCATAATGATATATAATTGTAAGGGTGAAATGTGCATATTGTTAGGAAAAAATGGTGTCTCAATCTTGCAATTACAACAATTTAATATATTTGAGTGCAAGGGGGTACAAAGGGGGTACCCCCTTGCAAGGTCTAGGGGACCCACCCCCCCGACAAGAGGTCTGAGGGTTGTGAGCCTCGACAGATATATATATATATATATAATCATTGTAAATAAAGACCATTCATCATTAGGTTACAAATCTGATAGTAGAGATTATTTTGGTTTTGCTTGTCCTAGAAGACAACCCTATTTTATGAAAGTATTGTATTATAATTGGATATTACATTGTTGTATTGTGTGAGAGTCTAATAGTTGTTCCTCCAAATCTTTGATTGGTGATACTCTTGTTAGAATTTTTCTTTGCAAGTATATTGTAATCTTTTTATTTTAGAATAATATATTGAGCAACTTTTGGAGTGAGATTTTCCCCCAAAAGGGTTTTTCCCCACATAAATCACTGTGTTGTGGTATGCATGATATTTATGTTTATTTCTATTTAATTTTTATAATCATTGTAAAGATCTTAAAAGTTTTGCAAACCCTCATCTCAAGATTAGAGTACGATGTTGTTCTACTACCTTAGCTTCCTTACACATACCTATGACAATTCCTATTTAATTTTTACCCATTTTGAGAAGAATGGCTTAATTCAATTGCATATCGATAAATGATGCTCCCTTGTCCAAAGTTGAGCTTATTCCCCCATGTTATTATTCACATTTACACATATCCCCACATCCTATATCCACATCTTAGTCATATTTATGCATATTTGCATCCTTCATTTATCATGCTCATTATTGCACCCACCCTTATAAATTAATTATCCACCTTGATCTTATGGACATAAGATTGATCTCATACCCACAGATATGATCTATGATTTTTTAAATTTAAATTTATTTTTTTGTAAACTCTCCCCCATCCATTTCCTAGTTAGAGTTCACTAAACACATGTTTGTGCAATTTATTACCATGTCCTTATATTTAAAGGCATTCAATTGCATTCATTTATCATAGTTCAACATCAAAGAAAAAACATTCATAGTTAAGGAGCACCCAAAGAACACTTCGTTTTTTAAATTTAAATTTATTTTTTTGTAAACTCTCCCCCATCCATTTCCTAGTTAGAGTTCACTAAACACATGTTTATGCAATTTATTACCATGTCCTTATATTTAAAGGCATTCAATTGCATTCATTTATCATAATTCAACATCAAAGAAAAATCATTCATAGTTAAGGAGCACACAAAGAACACTTCCATTAGTGCACTGAAACAAATAAGAATTTGTCTAATCATCCTAGAAGCATTGGCATGTTTAAACATTGTTGTCCTAAACCATTCACATGATCATAATGCTAATCTTTTCTAGGGGTTCACCTAGGAAAACATTTACCTTCATGATCTTCCAACACTCTAAAGGTATTACTAAATACTCCTAATCCTCCTAGCAAAGTAAACAACAAATCAAATGAAATAGGATAAAGGAGTGCTTAGCGTACCATACACACACAACACACATAGTGACATCCACACCATAGGAATGCCACATTCAAGTACAACAACTAAAAGCATCGACACCATGCACTATGCGTCTTGTAATAGAGGAGAAAGAGATATCAACATGTGCGAGCAACTAGTATCAAATCCATTACAATCTAATAAATCAAATAAGATGCATTATCCCCTTTTATCACAAAGAATTCTCATTCTCAACCTTCTTTGTACGTGTATTTTACACTATTCTGCCATTAAATAGAAGTAGATTTATTTGCTAATATCTCCTAATTTGAATGTGTAACAGTGTTCCACATCTTGTGTTCATGAAGTTACACCTATTTTTAGGGTTCATGGATACAATGACCTTTTAAATGCAGCCATGAAATTGAAATATTGAATCTTTCTTTCTTGGGGCTAAATTACTTGCACTCTCAGACTCCATCTCTTCTTCCTCTTCTCCTTCAATGTCGACATGCTCCTCTTCCTTGTTGTAATTAATCATCTTCCCATTTATTATCATCTTTTCTTTCTTCTCTATCTCAATTCTCTACTTCATCATCATTATCACCCTCATCAACATTATTTTCTTCTTACCTCCCCCATGTATTTAAGAAAGCATGTACCAATTCCTCCCAAGTCATTTTACCTAGAGATTATTGGCATGCCCTTTCTTCACCTTCAAAATGCCATGAAACATACAAAGGCTACTTTCCATAGAAACTAACCATTCAATGGCCTTACTATTACTCTTCCCATTGAACTTAGATAATTGCATGAAACTTTGAGTTTGAAAACATGCTTTCAAGTGATCTCTATTATAGACACAAAAATAAGCATGATGCAAGGTAGATCTAAACATTTCCTTTCACATACCAAAAAAAAAATAGATTCAATTTGTTTGCCAAGTTTGCAAGAACTAATACATTTTATTATGGCCTTACCTCAAAAAACTATCCAATCTAGATTCCAAATGTCTATGAAGAGAATGAAGCCTCAAATTTTGACTTTTTTTTCCCCTAATTTTGCAACAAAATATAACCAGAAAAATATTCGTAGGGTCAACTTTACATGGCCTAAAAGACCAAAATGGAGCAGTAAACTACTTGTTCCAATGAAGACTATTAGGATTAATTATACGAATTATCCATATAATCTATATAAATAACTAAAAACTAAATGGTTATGTACCACAAGTCAAACATCTTCACAACCCATAATATCATATATCTAGGTACACAACAATTAATTTTAAAATGCCATGTAAAAGATGGACACGCCCAGCCACTCAAACTTATCCTTACAAAGTCCCTAAATACAAATTGTTACTTTCAGTATTGGTTTCATTCGGCGGTTACTTTTGTCAATATTCAAGCATGACACGATTTTAGTAGTCATAGAAGAGTATTTAAGAGGGAAATAAACACAAAGATGTTTAAAATATCAAGAAAACAAGGTTTGCATTACACATGCTACCTAGACAACCAGCATTACTAATTCGAGAACTTGGATTTGCTGCAGAAGTTTTGTTGTGGTTGTAATATAATAAAGTACAATTCTATAATCTTGTTTTATACGCCTTTAAATATTTACTTCCATTCAATCATGTTCTTTCAAAAACTCACTGTGAGACATGAGATAATAATAAGCAACACAAATAAGAAAATCCCAATTTTGAAAGTTTCCTTGTAAATATTCCTCACTCAAAAAAATTGAATTCACATACTTTTTTGATAAAAGGGTTTGTGAAACTGGAAAATTGTTGTCAAAAATCAATGACATCTTTGGAGGCAAAGTACTCTAGTGGCCATTGTCCATTCTGGTTCATCGTACTAGTATCATAAAAGGGCTGCAATTGAAGAGTGGATCCTATGTATATCTCAAATGCCACCATTAAATCCTGGAAAATCATTCAAAATGAAAAATTAATAGTATTAGAATAAGAATCCATGATTTTCAACTTCATCCTAGTCCTACAAATCTGAGAAAATGATGAATCTAATAATCCCTGTCACACATAAGGAGGCACACAATCTTTTGTACTCTAATAAAGGTGCCCATTACACTTTCTCCACAAGCTTACTCAAATCTTCATGTATTCGTTTACCTTACTCCATAGAACTTCTGATTTGCATTACACAATAGGCACATTACATGTATGTGAAAGCCCTTTGGCAATATCAGCTTTTAGATCAATCCTCCCCAATTTCACCTTCTTCAGGCACTTCATCTTTTATCTGTTCCTGCAGACTGTTCCCATCAAAAAGCTCCTTGCTTGCCTCAGCCAAAAATGCTGCGGCAGCAGCAGCAACAGATTGTCTTCCAGATAAATCATGTTTTCTCTTCTTTTTGTCACCACGAGCTTCCTGGGACTTTTTCCAAGATCCCTCTCCTCTGCTTATATCGCGCATCTCACTTCTTTGCTCTATAATGCAAAAGAATAGCTAGTTTTATCACAAATTTGAAATGAAGTATACAGAACAATCTCAATGCATATATTTGATATGCCAAATTGACAGCCAGAAATAACCTACGTGGGGTCAAATCAGGTAAAGAATGCTCAAGAAAACGAGTTGCTGCTCGTGCATTTATCTTGGTTGTGGGACGAGCTGTCAAAATATAAACAAATCAGAACTCAGCAGTCAAAAGTGCAAGAAAGACAAGCTTATTGTATGTAATGCAAAAACAATACACAATTAGAATATGAAAATCACTATGAATAGTAAGTTCGTAACAAAAATCATTTATTTTGGCTATTTCACTATAATTAGCAGATGTAACATTACTTTCCCTCCATACAAGCACATGAAAAAAGAATATGGTTCTATTTAGCCTGACATATACTTATGATTTTTATTAGCAATAAGAACTATAATATTGTAGCCTCCTTTCAATAGCAGATGTAACATTACTTTCCCTCCATACAAGCACATGAAAAATGAACATAGTTCTATTTAGCCTGACATATACTTACGGTTTTTATTAGCAATAAGAACTATATAGTTCTATTGGAACTATAAAGTTCCACTGAACATCCTTTCAATCTGTAAAATTTTATAACCGATTTCCAAAAGGCCATGCAGAGTGTTGATCATTGGTAGTCCAGCAACAACAGCTACCTCATAAATGTAGTGTGTATAGGATCTACTTCAAAGATCCCTCAATCTTAGGTATTGATCCAGCAGTCCTGAATTTGCCTCTTTGTTTGGAGTGACTATGTACAATCCTTTTCGCAACCATTGGTAGTAATTCTTAGCGACATCTTAAATCTATCATACTATCCACTATGACAATTTTTATTTTTTTTTCTGTTAGAATTTGGTATGATCAACAAATCTACCCAAGAGCAAATACCTATGAGCTAATCACAAATCCACATGAACAAAATAATGTTATTTTATATTCAATATTGTGAGAGAAGTTACAATGAGTCATACAAATATATAGGCTTCTTGGACGCATGAATCAAAGGGATGACATGTACAAGAGGCATGAGTTAACTCTCAATCACTCTCAACCAAGAGATGAGTTAACTTCATCTAGCTGAGACAGAGGCGGCCTTGACTAAATACAAGTGGCACCCAACTACCATCAATTAAGGATTGATGGGGCAGTGGTGGCACTTGTGCACCTAAAGTTAAGGTATACATATGTCACTATTAGCTATTTAGGTGAGAATAAATATATAAACTAATTTTACTAAGTGAACTTATCAAATAGATGCAATATCACACTAAGGATAGTACATCTCCAAGGTGAATAAAATTCTACACTGACACCCCCGACCCCGCCCCCCACAAGTGCAACTTAGGAGAAATGAGAAATAGGTCCCAACAACTAAGCCCAGTCAAGTAACCATGTACAATAATAGAAATCCCCCAAAATAAGAGAGAAAAATCCATAGAGAAAAAAATCAATCCCAAGGAGGGAATAGATGAATCAATCTAAAAGTTGATTATGTACCTCAATGCCAATGCTGATCTATGACCAATACCGATCCATAGGAGCAATTACCATGAAGATTTGGGAAAATTAACCATAATGAATGGCTCCAAATTTGAGATGTGATCTGATGTAAATCAGATACAAGATTCAAAATCATTTACCATGGCTCTCAATCTAAGATGTGAACCAATATGAATCAGATGCAAGATTCAAGAACATTTACCATAATGAATGGCTCTCCATTGGAGATGTGAACTGATGAGAATCAAATTCAAGATTCGAGAACATTGACCATAGATGAATGGCTCTCCATTGGAGATGTGAACCAATGTGAATCAAGATGTGTCAAGTCGTAAGCAAAATTTGGCGACGAGGGAACTAGAAGATCCAAAATAGCTAATGCAACTCGATGTGAGCTTTGATCAAGATGGAGGCAGATTCATAATGCATGACATTCGACTACAATCCTGCCCCTTATTATGTCCTATTGTATAGAAACACCAAAAGCCTATGCATGAGGTACCCCCGAGATGGAACTTTATTGCAATTTATAATTAAAAAATGCCCATGTGTAAGTCCCCCCAAAAGACAAGTATGATATGATGGCACTTTATAAATTGAGTGCATTTGTATAAACACCCCCCAAAAATAGCTTGATTTAGAGACCCCCTAGACCCCCCCATCCCCCAAGGAAACTAGATGATGGCACTTTATACCTAGTGCAATTATAGTTTCCACTTGCCAAATCAATGAAGTGGTCTTGATATTAGATTATTACAAATCCCAAAAGAGGCCATAGAGCTGAAACCATAGATCGTAGACTCAGACTCGGAGAGTACTCGGAAAACCCAAAAATTTTGACTCGGCAAAAACTCGACAACTTAAAAAATACTAAAATTTCTTATAAAAAAACTTTTTTGTTGCAAAATTCAATTACAAAATGTATCAAATGAGTCTAAGAAACCACAAGGAAGTGTTTTCTATTACATTTGATTCTTGAATACATATGGATTACAAAATAGCATCATCATGCAAAGCCGGATAGTGGATACTAGATACAATAGCTAGCTACTAACTAATAACTATTATGAATTTATGATGATTGTCTTTGAAAATCATCATCATAAATTTTATATTTAGGCAATTACAATTTCCTCTTCCCCAACCTAGTGAAAAATTGGGGGGTAGAGGGTATGGTCCTCCTCGCACTCGATTGTGGCTCCACTATGCTTGTGGCTCCACCCTTCGGGTATATGGCAGTGATGCCTCCTCCACAATATCAATGTCATCCAATCCAATCTCCCCTGCTTCTGCTGCAGCCACATCCTCCATAGCTTGCCTCTCAAAATCAGCAATCTCATCCTCTGTAAACATGGAGGCCTCATGGCCCTCATCATCCTACACGATCCAATCACTATAGGGATCAATCTCATCCAAATCAATAAGTTCCTATGGTAGGAACTGCACCTTTCTTGTGCAAAGCCGAAGGTTGTATTGCACAAAAACAAGATCATTGAGGTGTTTTTGAAAATTAAATTAAGTTTGAAGTTACCTTGACAATCTTTGTAGCTCTAGTTGCAAAATCACCATCAAAAACTATTTTTGCAATCCTTTCTCCATCAGCCTTCTTTGAATAAGTTGAGTCTACCAATTGTTGACTCACAAACATCTACATCAAGGGAGTCAATAAACTAGTAATACTTTGCAACGTTAGAAAATTAGTTGCAAACCTTGTAGCACCAAATCACACAAACTCTTTCCCCTTGGTGTGATCTTTCATCAATTGAAGAACCCATGGGTGATTATATATATATATATATATATATATATATATCATATATACATATATATATATATATATCTTGCTTCTTCTACAACTGGTCTCACCCTAATATATCTTGCTTCTTCTACAATTGGTCTCACCAAATATATATATTGTTATATCTCTTGCTTCTTCTACAATTGGTCTCACCCAATAAATTTTGCCTATGTCCTCCAAAAGAAGGTCAAGGCAAATAGTTGCACAAGGGGTCCAAAAAAGTGTTTGATGCCTCTCTTGAAGCAATCTTCTAGCCACCACATATGTTGTTGCATTGTTAGTAACAACTTGGACAACATTTTCTATGCCCACCTCTAAAACAACCTCCTCCAACATCAAGCTCAATTTTTTTGCATTCTTTATTATGTTGGGGGCATCAATTGACTTTAGAAAAACCAACTCACCATTTGAAGCCACTAAAAAACTTATGAGAGTGCGGTTCTTTCCATTTGTCCACCCATCTAAAAGAATTGTGCATCCATATTTTCGCCATCGCTTCTTTCATCTTCCACAATTTGTTTTGCATCGACAATAGCATCTTTGAGCAACTTGCCACTTAAATCTTTTGGAGAGGGGGCCTTGTACCCTTTCCCTACAACTGTCAATGTTGTCACCAAACACTCCCAATATGGACTCCTTGCCACATTGAAGGGAAGGTTGTTATAATACCAAAAACCTGCACAAGCCTTGTATGCTTCTTTGTGTAACTCCCTATTCCACCCAATAGCTTCCAATGAAGGTTGTGATCCTTGTTCATTTCTAGGCACAAAAGACTAGAATTTGCTCGAAGTGGATGAGGAGGATGGGGTATGTATACGTTGACCGCGACTAGAGCCCACAATGCCTTGCATATCCACCTCAGGTTCTCTTGAAAAATTAGGAGCAATGGCTTCTTGTATGGCTACTTGTGTCTTTTCCCTCTCCCAATTTTTTTTTCATCTAGTGCTGCAAGAAGGGCTATCATCTCTCGTTTCACCTCTTCAAGGGTTGCTGGACATTCCTTGGCATCACGGCAAGGAATACCAACAAGATGGTATTTAAAGTGATCGATGCCTCCATTAAGCCTCTTCGTGCACAAGGTACAAATAACACTCCCTTGTGCTAGCCCCACTATGCCATATTTCCAAGCAAGATCACGGCTACCAAGGGGTCTCCTTCCAACGGGCTGACTTGCACTTGTTGAGTCTGAAGTAGATGCAAAGCTGGATGCCATTGTGATTAATACCACACCTTTGTGTGCAATGGGTACGCCAAAGACATGTGGAAGGTTCTAGCAAGAAAACATGGTTATGCAGTCATTTCATCAATGATAGAAAATGTTACAAAGCATAAATGTCCATCAGATGGATCTATTTATAGATGTAATAAAAATAAACTACCTATGAAGCCATGAAAACCAGAAAACTGCAATATCTAAGCAAGGTTTTGAATCATTCAAAGTATGAAGTAAAAAACCTGCATATTACTAAATGTATGAACTGTAGTTCAAACTTTGAACAAATATAAACAAAAAACAAAAGATTTCTCAATGAGCACATAAACATAAATCATCGGAAAGGCTGGTAACCATGATCTCACAAAATTTATGGTCATTTCGCAGGGAAAAATTGGGAGTGCACAATAAATGTCTACTGGATATACTAAACACTGACTGTAATATCCATTGTTGTCATCATTAAATATAAAAAGTACTAGTAAGTCTACAGACTTTGATAGAATAAATCAATAAAAGCAGTTTCAGATTAATGTTCGATAGCTTTCATCATCTATCAAGTCGATTGTCAACTTAGTCCATGTAATAAATAGTTCTATTAAATCCATGTTGCAACCTGCATATAAAGGGAAAATTAAATTAGATATGAGGCAGGTATAACACGGCTTTAAAGCTTAGTTGAAGAGAGCACAAAATATAGCTGCCAAAAGATTTGTAAATATTTAAAACAGAGTTTGAAAATAAGTTGCAGGTCTGCTTGCCAAGAAGTATTTAAATTGAAGGCAGTAGGATTTACCGTTGTGAACCAAATTAGCAAGGGAGAACTCCAGTACAAACAATAGCTTCAGTAAAAGATGTTGGAACTTTCTCTTTTTTGTATATTCCAGCCAAATGTTCATGGAATACCGCTTATATTTCGATTGAGCTGTGTGGACAAAGCACTCTTTGCATGATGAAATATGCATGTGTAAATAAACTCCACCCATACTATAGAAACCTTGGAAAAGAAAGCAGCAAGTTTGTAGCAAACCTTTTGTAGTAGGAACATGGCTGAAAGAGTCAATCTTGATAGTTATGCAGCTTAGGAGGGCCTACAAATCAAATGTGGAAAGCGAGGAAGATATTGGATACTCGTTATAGGAACAACTGTGTATACAGTCAGCAATGTAGACATTGAAAAAGAAAGGAATAAGGAATTCTTGAACAAACCAGTAGTTTTTTTTGTTGAAAAGTATTTGAGAATTTCAAGTGACTGATGCCGATAGTGCTCATAGTCGAGCTTTCTCTTTGATCCTACGTGCAACATAAGGGCTTTGTTGCATGCGGTGTATCTTTGGAATGCGAATGCAAGGTGGATACGAAGGCCGCCAAGCTGAGTGACACATGAAATTGCTGTGAATGTCAACCTTTGACGGTCAATGTTGTCGATGTAAATGGTGGTCATGTCAAGTGTAAGTCTCTGCGATTTGTGGATGGTTAAGGCCCATGCCATTTTAAGTGGAATTTGGTGTCGACCACCACGACTCAACAGGGTAATAGGGGCATGTTTGGGATTGTTTGGATCTCAGGCAAGCCGTATGTAATTCTTGAATCAAACAACAAACAAGGGGAGTTGTGGCGGTTTTTCACTCTGCTTGAACACAATTTTTTTTACTTGGCCAAGGGCTCCATTGACAAGGCATGTATCAATCCACAGATTATAAGATAGCATAACCGTTTGCTCGACACATAGTAGAATCTTAGATTGGAGTTGCTCATCATCTAGATTTGAGTTTAATGAGCTCCCTAGTTGCTCTGTCGTGGCTACGGCAACGGGCTACGCTAAAGACAACAGCATGCACTTAGTATGGACTGACACCTTTTCATTGGTTGCAAAAAGATGTATGTACAATAAGAAAACAGTTTGTTTTGTACATGTTAGTGTTGAGCTTGACCTTGACATTAGCAGTTGCCAATCTGCAAT
>VDFB02358134.1:171334928-171412511 GCA_007258455.2 Sequoia sempervirens | reverse complement strand
TATTGCTTATAGATTCTGAATACTTGTTTGCATAGATTTCTATATTTGGACTTTATGTGGAAATTGTCTTAGGAAGCAACATATTGCCTTTCAATTCTAAGGTGCATAAATGGTTGAGAACTTTTATAGGAAGGCATGGCCCCTGTCTGCAATGACAGGAAATCACAAATTTTTCAGGGCCCTCATGCAAGTTTGCACATTTCCTTTCTGGGTGACCTACAATGAGTATATAGAGATTTGTTTTCATTTTCCAAGGGATGGGAAAATCAATCGGAGGAGAGCATAGATAAAAAATATTTCCAGAGAGTTTGTATTTATTGCAGTTTAGAAAAATACATCATTTTGTAATTTTAACGACTTGGGTTTGTCCCAAATTTGTAATGAGTCATTGCAATCTTAGTAGAACAAACTCCAAACTATGGAATCAACATTGAGTGAGTGTCCCCATTGAAATTATCTTCATTTTTGGACATATGTATAATCAATTTATCAACCAGATGATTGTTAAAAATTTTGCAATTTTTTTGCATAGTATTTATTCATAATTTTGAAAGGAACGTTTGGGTCTATTAATGGATTAACTAGTATACTTACTACATATTCTAAAACTATCATTTGTTTCTCAAAATGCATGCATATAACCTAATTTACTTGTGTGTTTCTGAGATGCATATGTAGTCTTTTGTGAAATCTTCATTAAGGTTTCATAATAATGATTCAATCATTACAAGTTTTGAACGAACTCATGAATATGTAGCCCTAATTGGAATAGGTACTGATTTGCTAAGCTCCACTTCTCATTACCCAACACACTTAAACACATTGATAATCATTTTTTTAGTTGTGTTTTTGGTTAGTAATGCTTTCATGTACGACCTCATAACAGTGATAGGGGTTGTTACCAACATCTTAAACACTCTACATGATAAATATTTTCCATTGTATAAATGTGCATAGCCTTGCATTTCCAAACCAACACATGGATATATTGTGCTACCAATATTGAGATACTTTGTGCAAGAGGTATAGTTTGTGGAAAATTGGGATATTATCAAGGCTTAAGGATTTGGGGTCTACAGATCAAATCACTAGCATAAGTCAGATTAAATTGATGGATAGAGATTTTGAGAAAACAACGAAACTTAGCAAAAAATGTGTAGCATATAATATTAAGACATTCCCTCAAAATGAACACAAAACTAAATAGGCATTGAGATGGGTATACAAATTTCCACTATTACAATATTTAAGTTATCTATTTTTATATTTCTAAATATCATCACATGTCAATGGGCCCTTGGTTTGCTAATGAAGTTGAATGGTTTTGATTGAGCCTAGTAGAGATCAAGTCTTGATTAGTACAAGGTCCCAACATCATAAGGGATGAGGCAAGGATCATTCCTTGAGTGACTTTGGTAGAATGAATACCTCTCAATCTTTTACTCTCAGCCAAAGAGATTTCAGCTTATGACTTGTGCTTCCCTATTGAATAGCTAAGACGTTTTTAGGTTTGATATAAAACCCTCCAACAAAAAAATATATCACGTAATTTATTATTTCTTCATTTATTTATAAAGGAGATTAATTTTAATCTAATTATGAATTAGAATAGTTATAATTATTAACCATTAACTTCACAAAGTAAATAGGGAGAAAGGCAGAGAAAAAACAAGGAGGGTGGTCTTCTTCTACCTTAATATATGACAGCAATTTGTTTCCTCGGATGTGCATTATAAAACAAGGAAAGTATAAATATATGTGGAATATCGCATCAACCTAGCCCACATTTCCTAAAAATCCTCCATGTGGCAAACTGAATTTGGCATATGCACATTAAGAGCTTTTGCAGCAATCTTTTTATTGCTGTCAACACCATCTTCACTTTTGGTAATGAAGTTTTCTATTTCGTTATATACTGGATTGAACTTTACAGTTGTTGAGTTTTTTAAAATTTGACTTAAGCTGGCAGCCTCTGCCACAAGGAAGCTTTTTGTCAGGAGGAGACAGTTAAGCACTGCAACACAGAACATGTTAGAGATCCTTACAGGGCAAGAGCAGGCTGTGTGAAGGCCCTTGCCAGCCCTGAAATCTTGCCATTTTTAACAGGTTTAAGTGATGCATTGTCGGTGGGCAGCTGCCATTCATTTGGCATGTCAATGGTGGTACTGGAAACAAGGGTGGTGGTTGTGATCCTTCTGTATGATCCAAGCCATTTGGATCTCATGTAGTGGTATTTTCTCCAAGGTGGAATGTGCATTGTTTTCTTCTTCAGTGATCTCTTGGCAGCTTGGCACATGATGCTGATAATCTGATGGAGTTTCTCAGCTTTTCCAACAAATATCTCTGGAAGGAGTTGCAGTAAGCCACTGTATTCCTTGGTTGGTCGGGCCACTTCAAACTGTGCCCTAAAATCTATGTCCACAAAAATTCTTTCCTCTCTTTTCACTTTACTTCTTTCCATTATCACATCGATGTATTCGAAATCTCCTTCAAATGCAATGCAAATCATGTTATTTTTCCATAAGCACATATATACAACAAAGAATTTCAGAGAACCCATTTTTGGAGAAAGACATTCTACATAAACAAAATATGCACTGTTGAAGATGAAGACAGAGGCTACTGGTAAAAGATTTATCTCTAGTAATGTACGGTCATAAAAGGCACGAACCTTATCACAAGTACAAACAACATATGTTCTACCACACTGTTTTGGATTATACATTCTGCCCATAACCAATAATTGATTGCTTATTTGCTATTGCTGTGAAATTTGAATTGCTAATTTCTCTATAAATGCCCGAATTCAATTCAATCTAAATTTAGCCTTTAAAACGATATTTAATTAATATGAGAGTATAAGCTTGTGAATTTGGGTTGCAGCAGAGAGACTTAGACAAATCATTCTTAGATTGATTTCTTTCAATCTATTGGTACCAGAGGTATGGATTTAAACTGATTTTTTTCGGGTTAGCAATTTGAATTCACTTCATAACCTTCCAAAAAACAACAAATAATTAAAAAAATTCTTAAACTGTGTTGAAAACAGTGGAAGCCCTTTGTTTTGATTCAGCCCATCGAACATTCAGAAACAAAATCTTGAAAAAATCCTTTTACCGATTAACATAATTATCTGAAACTGCAGTAACACAAACCCAACAGGAAATGGTGGGTGGTAGTCACTGTACTAATCATTTATATGTGTGACACTCTGTTCCAGTTAAACAATTACTATTTTCATTAGAATGTCTTAAATATTTAAGACATTTCATGACATAATGTTAATTGTATTACATGTTTTTAAATTTAATTGTGAGTTTTTGTCATCGATGTTGGAAACTTTTTGTCTACAGCAATGCTAATTGTTATTATCTTAGAGTAGAGAGTCAATTTTTTTACAGTTCACTCTTCTTTACAGTAGTCTTCTTCAATCCCAACCGAAAAAAGGATAAAACACCACAATTTTATCTGTTTAACGAAATTCCTGTCGACGCATACAGATTGCTATCTAAAGAAGTTACCTGCAGGAAAGTCTCTGATGTGTTGTGGTCGTGACTTGCAAATTCCTGCATTGTATCCCATCATTTTTAACTGATTCACCAGACTTCGTAGCAGACGACTCTTATTCTCATTCTCATTCCCATAACCAAATCTCACGTTTGTCTTTGCCATATCAACAGCGTGGGTTATATATCTCAGCAGACACAAATCAACAGCATTTCTACAAGAGACCAGGCTCTGCACAAGAACAAGAAAACACCTTCAACATACCCTCTAAAGGAAAACAAATAAACAGTCCTACACTCATCAACCCTTATTTCCAAAATCAAGAAACCTGCTCTAAATTTTCTAAACTGTATCAAAGATAATTGAAGACATATTTTCTAAACTGTATCAAAGATAATTGAAGACATCATATTTTCGCAATCTATAAAATTGGTCATAACTGTTTTTGGATTAGATTGTGCGATATTTTTTCATCAACATTTCGAATAACATTCGGAGACAAAAAAAAAAAAAACAGAATGTATCAAAGATAATTCATTAACTCTTTGTAGAAAAAAGGAGAGCAGAGGAAAAGCTAAATTAGGAGGAATAGGTTTTCACAGTCACCCTCAATAGTACCTCTAACAGCTGAGCTGAATTGGGATCCTCGGAGTCACTCTCAGAGATTGACTCATCATCTCCATCCAGACAAGTTCCTTGCTCATCTTCCATGAAACCACATACCATATCAGCTAAGGAAATCACAGACTTCCCTTCATGCTCATTTCCACTGGTTAAACAGTAATCTTTTGAGGTTTCTTGATGATTTCCACATAGTCTTGCTCTTACCACTTCATTCAAAGGATCAGTCACCTGCTTAGGCCTCCTACCTCCAATATTCACCTCCAACTGTTTGGCAGAGTAGCTGCCAAATCTGGTTGACAGTGATAGACTAAGATCAGGCATTGAGTACAAGGAAAGAAGAAACAAGCCACTAAGGCAAACCAATCTAAATTTGAATTAAGAATGGCGTTTCAGAGCTGAAACTCATGACACCCACATCATAAAATTTCAAGATTTCTTTATGCATAACATGGAAGCCAAGGCATGTTATAACATCTGAGAGAAGGTGAGGTTTATATATCAGAATATTAATACAATATGAGAATAAGATTGCAAGCTGGATTCCGCTTGGCTGTATTACGAGCTATCCTTTACTTGTGCATTGAGGATAAAACTGCAAACCAGCACACAGACACACGCATAAAACTATAGATCGACACACATACACACGTATAAAACTACAGACCCACACGCAGATAGAGGGGAAAAGTGTACTTCTCCCTCTTGTTCAGTAATCACATTTACTAATTTTGATAATGACTGTCGTTGTTTTTAAACTCGCACAATTTGTACACGCTGCTCTTTTAAAACTTGAATACACAAGTCTATTTGACTTCTTTACTCTACTTCTACTTTAAAAAAACATTGGGTCATTCAGCATTATCTGATATGAGAGCATGCGTCTAGTTAAGGATTGAGGGATATCTATTCATCTCTTATATCGCACCTGTTGATATTTATTTGGCGAAGAGTGAATGATTGAGGGATATCCATTCATCCCTTATATCATACCTATTGATATTTGTTTTGTGAAGAGTCGAGGATTGAGGGATATCCATTCATCCCTTATATCATACCTGTTGATATTTCCTTTGTGAAGAGTCAAGGACTGAGGGATATCCATTCATCCCTTATAAGGGTTTGAACTTTGGTGTATGACATAATCAAGGAACATATCATCACCCTCACCGATTACACGCAACCAATTGAACTGCAATCATTTGGTCTTACTTTACAATTAGTAAAAAAATAATTATAACAAAAAACATAATGTAGAGTTATCGTTACTAATAAAAAATTCATTATTGTGAATTTTTTTAGTTGTTCATACATTTAATCTAATTTATTCTTATCATATTTTCTAATGCATCAGACTTCCAATATTTGTCAAATCTTTATGGGGTTTGATTGTTATTGAAGAAGTTTCATTGTTCAGCCTTCTCAAAACAAGCCTATAAAGGTATCTATGACACAACATAGTTTAGACACCTCATCTTCATTGCAAAAAGAGGTTGCAAGGTTTTAGAGGATAGATCCACAATCTTACTAAGCATTTTTGTATTTAAAAGATGGGACTACAATTGTATAAATACAACTATGTCAAAGAGGATACAGTGCACATGCATTAGTCCACTTAATACATAACACAAGAATAAAGGAGACAACAATTGAATGTATGGACTAGATTCCTTTTTGATCTAGATTGGTCCAAAATAAATTGACATAACTTCAATATAACTCTTTCAAACCATTTTAATTTATAATTTAAACAAATTCTCAACTCTTCCATTATACTTCAACTTAGTGAAAAAAATAAAATAAAAAGCATATAACAAAATATTAACTTCAAAATTAATTAATTAATTAAAATGACTAATACAATTTTTTGAAGTTGCGTCTTAACAATAACACATATTAACAATAATGACTTGAAAAGAAAATGAAATCCACAAGAGTCAACCAAAACCAAAATGAAACTCACTCAATATCCCACCCCAACATATAAAAGCACAATCAACACAACTAGCCCGCACCAAATGAAATATACATTCCTAAAGCTATTACACAAATAAAATACATACTATTAAAACCATTACTCAAGGATCTTCAATCTTCCTCATTCTTGAAGCTCAAAAATCTAGTAAACTAGTCATTTCAAACTGTAAAAGTCATCCTTAAATAGATGCGCCTTCTCACCCCATTCCAAATAATAGGGTAGTTCCACATTGCATCTACCAAGCCTAAGAAACCTATTGACCATCAAACCTTGTGATTCCATAGGTTAGCTCACACGTGAGGATGTTCTCACCTATGTGTGTGTACACTTTTCCACAAGGAGTGAGGATGGTTAAACCCACTACTTGAAATGGTTATAAGGGACAAGTTGTAAGAAAAATATTTTACACCTTTCTATCCAAGTGGAGAGTCTTTCCATACCATCGCTCAAAGTCTCTCAACCTTCTAAAATCTCACCAAGTAACCCAATAGTAGGTACTCCATATAGGTGTTGAATGCAAAAGGAAAATAAGGTGAGTAAGAATCAACTGTTGTACATTAAAACATCAAAACCCTCATTAACTTTCAGATCAAGTATTAATCCTTAACCCTTAACAACCTTTAAACCTTTATCAAGCAGTACAATAGAATATAAACATGAGAAACAATAATGCAACCACATCCATACACATGAGAACACCAGATTTACATGGAAAACCCAAGAAGGGAAAAACCACAGTGATGATTGGCTCACAATATAAAGTAATTGCAACACCGAACACAATAAGCTCATTTCCCAAAAGAAAGAAAGGCTCACTGCCTGATTAGAAAGAAGAAGATAGAAGATTGTTACAATGAGAAATCTATCTCAAAGCAACAATGAATATCCACCACTACAACTCTGCACCATCAGTAACCTCCAGCTCACTGCTATCAGAAACTTTAGGTACTCTGCAAATGTAGACCCTTTTGCTCACTGCATTGGAGTCATAGGCATTAAGCTCACACTTCAACTATCTACATCTGATCAAATTTGCATCTCAACACATCCTCACATCTACAAAATCATCCTTTAGCAATTCATCACACATATATACCATCCTCAATCTTGAAAATAATCTACAAGGTCAACTATGCTCCTCAAATGTGCAAATTCAAATTAGGTCGGCACCAAAAAGTTCCTGTGGTGGAGAGGAAAGAAGGTGGACCACATCACACCTTAACTCAGATCTAAATCCACATAAACATGCCACACCACACTTCCACAAACACCGAAGCACACCCGCAATTAGTGTAAAAACCCAAGGTTGGCTGAACCTGTGTTAACACCTTTAAACATTTAAATACACACTTCTTTTGATCCAAAAATGACTCATGGACCACACACAACACTCAAACACAATCTAAAATATTCCATCAACACCCTGAAATCTAACAAATCCTTTGCAACAACTTTCACCTGAAGAACATACTCATTTTGTACAACTAGTTAACCTTCCACATACTGTGACATATGAATCCAACCTTGTGGAGCACCAAAAATAAAACAACTCAGCCTAAAGATAGATATGATCAATATAAGCACACTCCTAGATCTACAAGACTAGAAATCGCATTGCAGAGAAATATGAAGCAAAACCATTTCTCCCAGACAACACTACATGTAGTTCACATTCTAGTGAACACAATGTCTTCTCTCGAATGATCTAGAACTTGAAACTCTAGATATAGCACCTCTAAACACCTCTAAACAACATATCCAAACCACATAGGAAGATATTCAACCATGAAGAAATGTGGAGCAAAACACTGAACACTCTTTACCACACAGTTTCTTCTTTTATTCAAATTTTCTCAAAAGAACTTGGAAACCAAGCACCAAAAACACATTCTCATCATCTACAACACTTCCTCATAATTACAACCAAACCAATTGTAATACAGTTACTCGACCACAACATGCTTATCAAGGCAACACTAGAGGTTGACATCATTGATACTACTAATAACAACATAATGCAACCAATCAAAGCATCTCCATAGGTTGACATCAACGCAACAAAAAAGATTTGTTAACATCAATGACAACATAAAATTCCAAATTCTTCCCCTTACCATTGATGGCAACACATGATATGAAAAACCATCAACAACAACTTTGATGAACAACATATACTGCACATTAGTTCACACTACTCCCCTTACATTGACATCAACTCTTTCCAACACTTTCTCTTTCTCCCCCTTACTTCATAAGGTTTTTTAGTTAAATCTCTCCCCCTTTGACATCAATGGAAAAGGGCAACACATATCTCTTCTAAACTTCTCCTTTGACATCAATCACACATACTTTCTCTCCCCCAAAGGCATCACCTATGAGGGAAAACAGTTTCTCTGCAACTACCTTTTCTTTTACTGCACTCTATTTTCTTCATACCTTCTTTGCACACCTTTCCATTTCACTTCTCTACACACTCCCCTATAACATACTATACCAATCAACAACTACTGCACATATCCTTTGACACAACTGATAAAGGAAGACACCTCTATGCCACATAATGACAAAACTTACTCCCCCTGACTACAACAACCAATAATGCCACTATTTACTCCCCTTGAGAGGTAGCATTTGACATCAGTCTAGAATAAGGAATGAATCTTGAAATCCACTAGACTCATGCATATCCTTATGCATCTAGTTGAAGGAAAGAGGGGCAATAACCCCTAACTTCTCCTAGAGATACTCAAAAGTATCCTTAGGAAGAGCCTTAATGAATATATTTGCAACTTAATCCTTTGTAGGAACATAATCCAACTTCACCTTATTCTCTGCAACCTTTTCTCTCAAAAAGTGATACCAAATTGAAATATTTTGTGTCCTTGAATGCATTACCGAATTCTTTGAAATATTGATAGCACTTGTATTATCACAAAAGATAGAAATTGATTTGTCACATACCACTCTGATATCCTTTAAGGTTTGTTTCATCCACAACACCTGTGTACAACATGATGCTGCAACAATGTATTCTTCCTTTGCAATAGATAATGACATTGAGTCCTATTTCTTGCTTAGCCAAGACACCAATTTGCTTCCTAGAAAGAAAGCACCACGACTTATACTTTTTTGTCATCCACACAACCTTCCCAATCTGCATTTGTATAAGCACTTAGAGAGAAATAAGTATCCTTTGGATACGACAAGCCATATTTCAAAGTTCCCTTCAAGTATCTGAATACTCTTTTTACTGCTTCCACATGTGATTCTCTAAGATCTTCTTGAAATTTAACTACAAGAAAAACTGCCTGCATGATATCTGGTCTAGTAGCAGTCAGATATAATAGTCCTCCAATCATTGATTTGTACTTGCTTTGACCAACC
This sequence comes from Sequoia sempervirens, assembly GCA_007258455.2. NCBI lineage: Eukaryota > Viridiplantae > Streptophyta > Pinopsida > Cupressales > Cupressaceae > Sequoia > Sequoia sempervirens. Next base: position 171,403,021 of record VDFB02358134.1, on the reverse strand, counting down.
TTAGGATATTTATCATTTTTACTCAACTTGCAACCAGTAATCATAGGAGTACATACCAATTTAGAGTCTTCCATTCCAAACTTCTTCAACATTTCCTTGACATACTTTGATTGTGAATGAAGATACCTTTTTCTATCTGATTGATTTCAAGCCCAAGGAATAAATTCATCTCTCAAAGATGGACATTTCAAACTTTTTTCTACATCTTCTCTGCAAATCTCTTTCACATACTTTCATTTCCTCCAAAAATTATATCATCAATATATACAACCATAATCAAGATTTGATCTTTTTCAACTTTAAAATAAAGATTGCTATTTGTGGTACCTTTATTGAATTCTTGTTGCAACAAGTACCTATCGAATCTTGCATACCGAGCTCTAGGAGCTTTCTTAAGTCCATATACTTCCTTCTTCAATCTATAGACCATATTAGAATCTTCTGACAACTAAAAGCCTTGTGGTTGTTCAATATAAAATTCTTCTTCCAACTCACCATTCAAGAATACAAACTTCACATCCATTTGATATACTTTGAAATATTTATGTGCTGTTAAAGCCAAAAACATTCTAATAGCTTCCATTCTTTCCACCAGAGCAAATGTCTCCTCAAAGTCTATGCCTTCTACTTGTGAGTAAACCTTACACACAAGCCTTTCCTTGTTCCTAAAAACTTCTCTATTCTCATTCAGCTTGTTTCGAAACACCCAAGTTTAGTTCCAATTACATTCTTGTTCATTGGTCTTGGGAAAAGTTCCCAAGTCTGATTCTTCTCAATTTTCATTAATTCTTCTTCCATATCCTTGATCCAATACTCACCTTTGCATGCCTCAATCACTATCTTAGGTTCAACTTTGGAAAGTAGACATAAATTTACTTGTTCTTCTATCATAGCAACCTTTCTTCTTGTCAATGCACCTCTTCTTTTTTCACCAATGATATGATCTTCAGAATGATTCTTCTGCACATACTTAGGAGTCTTAGGGATCCTTTCTGAAGCTTCTTCCTCTTCAACCCGTACTTCTTTTTCCTTGCCTTCACCTTGTTCTTCTCTACAAGAGGACTCATCTGATTCATATCCATCTATCAACATTGAGATTTTATGTAAGTCTTCATCCACTTTGACACTTGCACTTTCAACAATCCTTTGAAGCCTCTTGTTATAGCACCGATAAGCCTTTCTCTTTGTAGAGTATCCAAGGAAGATTCCTTCATCAGATCTAGCATCGAACTTTCCCAAATTTTCTTCATCTCTTCTGATACAACAATTTCTTCCAAACACCCTGAAATACTTGACTGTAGTTCTTCCATTCCACAACTCATAGGGAGTCTTTGAACTATTTATCCTTGCTTGTGCTTTATTAAGTATGCGGACTACAGTATGAATTGCTTCTCTCTAGTAGAAATTTGGTAGATTTTCTTCCTTCATCATCCTCCTTGTTGCTTCTTGAACTATTTTGTTCTTGCTTTCCACCACTCCATTCTATTGAGGAGTGCTAGAAGCTGATAAATGCCTCTTTATTCCATGATCTTCACAAAAACTGTCACCTTGAAAATTTCTTGTTTTTTTAGGTCCAAAAAGGTTTGTATGCACCAAATCCAAAGGTCCTATGATAGAATATTCTCTGACATTAAGCTTTTTTCATGTTTGATTCCCAACTTGACATTCCTTAGAAACTACATTTATAGGCTTTGTAATTTTTGGCAGATCTCTCACAACTTGAGCAAAGCTGATTCTAACTAGGCTAACAAAATTGATGTGACACATTCTTCTATGCCATAGTCAACTTTCATTGATTTAAGTCATAGAGCACATACCATTGGCACCCTTAAGCTGATAAAAATTTCCATTTTTCCTTCTTCCTGTAGCAACCAGAGTTCCAAAGCATTTCTTATTCTCACAACCACCATCCTAAAATACAAGGTTATATCCTTTGCTACACATTTTTCCTACACGTAGAAGATTATGCCAGAGCCCCTTAACATAGAGAACATCATTTGTATTATGCCTTCCATTAAAACAGATTGAACCTTTTCCACATATCTTAGTAGATGTATCATCACCAAACTTAACAAGACCTCCTTCAAACTTCTCTAGTTTAACAAACTCACTCTTATCACGTGTCATATGATTTGAGAATTCAATGTCAACAATCCAATAGTTCTTGTCCTCTCTAGCATGAAAAGCAGTCACCATAGTTCCATTATGACCTACTTCTGGAGCAACTTCCTTCATAAATCTTGTTAAGATTCAAGAAGATTGGAGCAATAAACATTAAAAATTATATGTAGATTAAATAACCTAGAAATAACAATGAAAAATAACACAAAAGAGATCAACACAAAAATTTAACGTGGTTCACCCAATATGGGCTACATCCATAGAAACTTAGCCATCCAATGATTTTATTATCCAATGCAAAAAATATTACAATCTCGCAAAACACCATGTTGCAACATACATCCCAGTCGATTATAACAAGCTTTTTGGAACCTTCTAGAATTAGGGTTTTACAAGGTCATTTTTCATTTGACGTGTTAATGAAAGAGCCTTGACATGTCAACAGGAAAACCTTGATGTGTTAACAATTTTTTTTTTTAAGGTGATGTCTTGAAACCCATATGTTGTTACGAGTGTACAACATTTGCATGATCAGTCGCCACATACCAACAATCTCCCACTTGGAGACTGATCAGGCTCCACAACAAACAATCTCCCACTTGGAGACTAATCCTCAATGACACCACTGCACTTGCAACTCCCATTGGATTATAGGTCTTGCTAGTTTCTTATGTCCACCATTATCATTCCTTAAGGCCAACGAAAAAATGATGAGGAAATCAATTTCTCTCATGTAACTACCTTTGTGAACATATCTACAGGATTCTTGTGTGAATTTTCTCCAGCTTCAACTGTCCATCCTCCAAAACTGATTGGATGAAGTGGTATATGAGTTGTATGTGCTTAGTTTTTGAATGTAGAGTTGAGTTCTTAGCAAGATGAATGGAACTCTAGCTATCAGTGTACAAAGGGTTATCTTCTTGTCGTTGTCCCAATTCTTCCAAAAAATGTTGTAACCAAGTCTCTCCTTGCTAGCTTCCATATCAACAACACACTCAACTTCAGTGGTTAAAAGCACAACCTTTTGCAGTCTTAAAATCCAACTGACTGCAGTACCTCCTATAGTAAAAACATACCCTGTAGTACTCCTCCTACTATCATTATCACCCGCTAGATCATAGTCAACATATCCTTTTAGAGCAGAATTTTTTCCTCCAAAACATAGTTTATTTGAAGTAGTACCTCTTAAATATCGAAGAATCCATTTTACCGCATTCCAATATTCCATTCCTATATTTCTCATACACTTGCTCACAACTACCATTGCAAGTGCAATATCTGTCCTTGTGCATACCATTGTATACATCAAGCTACCAACTGCTGATGCATATGGTATCTTAGACAGTTTGTCTTCCTCCTCTTGTGTCTTTGGACACATCTCCTTAGTCAACTTAAAATGAATAGGAAAAGGTGTACTAACTGCTTTTGCATTCTACATGTTAAACCTTTTCAACACCTTCTCTACATACTCACTTTGAGACAATTTTTTTTTTCTATTTTTCTTGTCCCATGTGATCCTCATACCAAGGATTAGTTTTGCTACACCCAAATCCTTCATAGAAAATGAATTTTCTAATTTTTGCTTAAGTTCATTAATATGCTGCATGTTAGACCCGACAACAAGCATGCCATCAACATAAAGCAATAGGATAATAAAGCTGCCATTACCCAATTTCTTAAAATAAACGCAATAATCAGAATGACATCTTTTGTAACCTTGTTCAGCCATAAAACTATCAAATTTCAAATACCATTTTCGAGGTGCTTGCTTCAGGCCATACCAACTCTTCTTTAACTTGCACACAAATCCCTCCTTACCCTTGACCTCATATACTTGTGGTTGTTGCATGCATATTTCCTCTTCCAAATCCCCATGGAGAAATGCTATTTTCACATCTAGCTATTCAAGATGCAAGTCTTCCGTAGCCACAAGACTTAGAATAGTTCCAATAGAAGTCATCTTTACAACCAGAGACAATATTTCATCAAAATCTATACCTTTTTTCTGTGCAAAACCTTTTACCATGAGTTTGGCCTTATATTTTTTCTTGCCTCCATCTTCTTCCTTCAACTTGTAAACCCATTTATATGGCAATTCTCCTTTTCTTGTAGACAGTTGTACTAAGTCCCAAGTCTGATTCTGTAGCAAGGAATCCATTTCCTCTTCCATGCCTAGCTCCCATTGCTTTTTGGTATCTACCTACATTGCTTCTTCATAACCTTCAGGTTCACCAAAATCAGTTAATAATATAGAATATAATGAGGGAGAAAAACTTTTTGTAGGTCTAGTTATCCTAGTAGAATGTCTAAAAATTGCAAGAGTCTGTGGGATAACTTGTTGTTGCTGAGCATCAGGCACCACTGGAATTTTATTTTCTAGAATCTCATCCAACACCACATATTCCTTTTTCGCCTATTCATGCTTCTTTTCTTGCAACTGATCCTTATATACGACCTTCTCATTGAATATAACATCTCCGCTCCTAATGATTTTATAATTTTCATAATCCCATAACCAATAAACAAATTCATCTACTTCATATCCAATGAAGGTACATTTTTTAGACTTAGCCTCAAGCTTGGTTCTATTTTAAATATCAACATGGACAAAAGCTTCACAACCAAAAGTTTTCAGAAATGAATAGTTTACCTTTTTACTCATCCACGCCTCCTCTGGAATGCCACCATCCAAAGGATTTTAAGGTCCCCTGTTTATTAAATAAACAACCGTATGTACAACATTTTCCCAAAAGTGTAAGGGTCGTCCAACATGCAATCACATGCTCCTTGCATGCTCCATAATGGTTCTATTCATCCTCTCAAACACACTATTTTCTTGTGGGGTTCTAGGAACCATTTTTTGCCTACGGATTCCATTGTATGAACAATAATTTTCAAATTCTCTACTGCAATACTCACCTCCATTATCAGATTTGAGACACTTCAACTTTTTTCCTGTCTCATTCTCAATCAAAGCTTTCCACTTTTTAAAAGTTTTAAATACTTATGATTATTGTTCTAGGAAATATACCCATGTTTTCCTAGTTGCATCACCAATAAAAGTAACATAATAGTAAGAACCACCAAGAGAAGATACCTGGTTGGTCCCCATACATCTAAATGTACAATCTCTAATTTCTCACTCTTCTTCTCTTTCCCAACTTTGAGAAATCAAACTCTTTTCTGTTCTCCATAAACACAATTTTTGCAGAACTCCATGTCAATTTGCTTCAGACCTGGTAGTAACTTTCTAGAGTGAAGGATCTTCATCCCTTTCTCACTCATGTGCCCAAGTCTATGGTGCCACAATTCTATTTCTGTCCCTATAGAAAGTGTTATGACTGTCTCAGTAGCAACTGTTTTTGTAGCAACTAAGGTAGAATAAGTATTACCAGTACACAAATACATTGTGCCTACCTTTTCACCTTTAGCTACTACTAATGCACCTTTAGTGACCTTCCAAAATTTGTCTCAAAAGGTAACTATGCAGCCTTCACTACCTAGTTGTCCTGTAAAAATTAAATTCCTTCTCAAATTTGGAACATTCCTTACCCCCTATAGCAACCATTCATTTCCATTCCACAACTTGATTTTTATATTTTCTTTTCCAACAATTTGACAGGGTTCATCATCACCTAAATATACCTGTCTAAAATCTCCTTGAACACAATTTGCAAAATATTTCCTATGGGGTGTGGCATGAAATGAAGCCCATGAATCTATTACCCAAGAATCATTAGCATTATCTAAACATAGAATTAAAGCATCCTGTAATTTATTACTTGCAACATTAGCTTCCTTATTATCATCATGTTGTCCATCTCCTTTTTTCCCCTTTCTAGACCAATAATCCTTCTTCAAGTGTCCTGGCTTTCCACAGTGCTAGCAATCCATTCTTCCTCTGGATTTAGATCTACCTTTCTTTGACTTCCCTTGTGAATTCCCATGATTTGTAGGGATTTTTCTTCTCTCCTTTATTCTTCCCTTGTTCTCTACAGTCAAAGCATTACTTGATGTTGAACTCTCACCTGTGCTTTTCTGTTGCATTTCCTCGCTAAGGATAACACCAACAACATCATCAAATTTCAATGTATTTGAAACAAAGATAGAGTTACTTACAACCATTACCAAGCTATTCTAGGTTTCTGGAAAATAACATAAAACCAAGAGAGCCCTCATGTCTTCATCAAAATTCATTTTTATAGAAGTTAACTATTTGGTAATCGTATTAAACTCATTTAAATGATCTGTCATAGATCCACCTTCAATCATTTTCAGATTAAACAAATGCTTCATGAGAAATACTTTATTTGAGGATGAGGGTTTCTCATACAATTTAGCCAAAGCTTCCATCAAATCCTCTGTTGTATTTTCTTCTGTTATATTGAATGCCACAAATGGTGCTAGGCATAACTGAATGGTTCCCAGTTCCTTTCTATCCAAAATCTCCCATTCTTCATCGAACATCATAACTTCTTTCTTTGATTTTCCTTGCAAGGACCGCAATAGATCCTTTTGATACAAATAATCTTCCATCTACATCTTCCATAACTGATAATTCTGGCCGTTGAACTTTTGAACCTTGAATTTTCCTTCTTCCATTGCTCCCACTCAAATCTAGAGGTTTCCAACCAATCAATTGAAATACATGTGGCTTTGATACCAATTGTTAGGATTCAGTCAGATTGGAGAAATAAACATTAACAATTATATGTAGATTAAATAACCCAAAAATAACAATGAAGAATAACACAAAAGAGATCAACACAAAATTTTAACATGGTTCACCCAATATAGGCTACATCCACAAAAACGCATCCATCCAATGATTTTATTATCCAGTGAAAAACATATTACAATCTCACAAAACACCATGCTGCAACATACATCCCAACTGCTTATAACAAGCTTTTTGGAACCTTCTAGAATTAGGGTTTTACAAGGTCATTTTTCATTTGACGTGTTAACGGAAAACCTTGATGTGTTAACAATTTTTTTTTTCGGGGCAATGCCCCAAACCCCATATCTTGTTAGGAGTGTATAGTATTTGCATGATCAGTTGCCACATACCAACAATCTCCCACTTGGAGACTGATTAGGCTCCACACCAAACACATCTCTTAGAGTTAGCATAATTAGTTCCAACATTTAGATCCATGAACAAGCATTCATTATCCTCATCATTAGGTTAATTAGATTCATCATCAAATATATTGGCATCTTCTTTAACATAATAACTTCTTTTAATTGAATTACTTTTATTCTCCTTAAATCTTTCATTTGAAGCTTTGATTGGACATCTTGAAGCATAATGACTTATCTTTCCACAATTGAAACATTGAAAGATAACTTACCTCTATATTTTCCATTTCCCTTTTTCAATCTCCTCACAAAGTTTGCTTCTAGATCTCATCAAACTCATTCAGATCATATTCCTCATTCTTCTCTACTTTTCCAACTTTAAAAGCAGTCTCTTTTCTTGAATCACTTGGACCAAACTCTTTCAATTCAAAAGTAGTTAAATCACCAAACAACTAATCTCTAGAATAACGATCTAAATTATGAGCTTCTTCAATAGCTGAAACCTTATGACTATAAGCTTTAGCAAGAGTTCTTAATACCTTCTTTACCACCTCATCTTCTTCAAGTTTTCCTCCAAGGCATCTGATGGAATTGACAACTTTTTCCACTCTATGCATGTAGCCTGTAATATATTCATCTTCTGTCATCCTCAGGGTTTCAAACTTAGTCTTCAAATTTTGCATCTTTGCTTGCTTGACCTTATCATCTCCTTCATGGATACTTTCCTGCTTTTTCCAGATCTCACCAGTAGTTTTAAGACTCATAACTTTCACAAGTTCTGAATTAGAAAGAAAACTCAAAAGAGCATACCTTTCTTTGCCATTATTTTCATATGCTTTGATCTCATCATTATTTCTCAGACCATTTGTAGAAATCATATATACAATTTCAATAGACTTCCAAAATACAAACCCTAGAGAAATAAGGAAACCTTCCATCCTAGTCTTCTAGAATGCATAATCAAATCCATCAAATAGAGGAGCCTCCTTATTGTGCACCATCCCAGATCTACCTCAAGCGGTTAATTTTTTTTCCAAGGAATCTTGCTCTAATACCAATTGTTGAATGCACAAGACAATTGAGAGGGGGGGTGAATGAGTTGTACATTAAAACATCAAAACCCTCATTAAAATTCAGATCTACATCAATCCTTAACCCTTAACAACCTTTAAACCTTTATCAAGTAGTAATAGAATATAAACATGAGAAATAGTAATGCAAGCACATCCATACACATGATAACACCAAATTTACGTGGAAAACGGAAGAAGGGAAAAACCATAGTGAGGATTAGCTCTCAATATAAAGTACTTGCAACACCAAACATAATAGGCTCACTGCCTAATTAGAAAGAAGAGGATAGAAGATTGTTACAATGAGAAATCAATCTCAAAGCAACAGAGAATATCCACCACTACAACTTTGCACCATCAGTAACCTCTAGCTCATTGCTATCAGACACTTTAGATACTCTAAAAATGTAGACCCTTCTACTCACTGCATTGGATTGATAGGCATTAAGCTCACACTTTAGATCTCTACATCTGATCAAATTTGCATCTCAACACATCCTTGCATCTACACAGTCATCCTTCATCAATTCATCACACATATATACCATCCTCAACCTTGAAACAATCTACAAGGTCGAATATGCACCTCAAATGTGCAAATTCAAATTAGGTCGACACCAAAACATTCCCATGGTGGAGAGGAATGAAGGTGGACCACATCACACTTTAACTTGGATCTAAGTCCACATAAACACACAATGCCACACTTCCACAGACACTGAAGCACATCTGTAATTAGTGTAAACACCCAAGGTTAGTTGAACTTGTGTTAACACCATTAAACATTTAAGTACATGCTTTCTTTGATCCAAAGAAAACACATGGACCACACACAACACTCAAACACAATCTAAAATATTCCATCAACACCATAAAATCCAACAAATCCTTCATTAAAACTTTCACCTGAAGAACATACTCATTCTATACATCTAGTTAACCTTCCACATACTGTAACACATGAATCCAACCTTGCTGAGCACCAAAACTCAAAAAACTTAGACTGAAGATAGATATGATCAATATAAGCACACTTCAATATTTGTAATACTAGAAACTACACTACAAAGAAATGTGGATCACAACCATTTCTCCCAGACAACATTGCAATGCAGTTCACACACTGGTGAGCAAAAATTCTGTTGAATGATCTAGAACCTAAAACTTTGGATATAACACCTCTGAAAACCTTTAAACAACATATCCAAACCACATATGTAGATCTTCAACCACAAAGAAATGTAGAGCAAAACATTGAACACTACTCTGCTATACAAAACACTCTTTACCACACTATTTCTTCTTTTATTCAAATTTTCTCAAAAGCACTTGGAAACCAAGCACCACAAACACATTCTCATCATCTGCAATAATTCCTCATTACAACCAAACCAATTGTAATACAACAAATCAACCATACATATGCTTATCAAGGAAACACTAGAGGTTGACATCAGTGATACTACTAATCACAACATAATGCAACCAATCAAAGCGTCTCCATAGGTTGACATCAATGCAACAACAAATATCTGTTGACATCAATGACAACACAAACTTCCAATACTAGGGGCTCTAAAAGACCTAGAAAACCATAAAATATCATTTTAAGACCCTAAAAAGTCTCAAGAAGATTTTATATGAATTTTGACAAGGGAGGGCACCTTTAGGGGTTGTCCAAACATATACACACCTAGCCAACCTTAAACAAAAGACCACAATATTTATTCATAAGGTTAAGACATAAAATCATAATTGGTTCAAGTATGAAGAAATAATGTGGGGGTCTTATCCAAACATGCTAGTATTGAATGGATCACTAAGATAACATATTGAGATCCCTGCTTAGAAACATTAAGGAGATGCAAGGATTGACACTTGGACACTTGATGCCTATTCAACCAATATATTTCTTGCACCCATTGCACATATAAAAACATATATAGTACAATTCATAGATAAAGCATTATAACACTACATTAGTTAACCGCATAATGGCATGCATACAATATTCACATCATAGATAAAGCATTATCAATTTTGATGCCCTATTGGCTGGTCCTTAACAAATAGTTGAAGGATGCGGTCAACAAGGATTTTTTTAGTGGCGAATCTTCGCCAATTGGCGAATATTACATATCGGGCAAGTCAAAATTGGTGAATAAATCACACCCAATAGGGTGGCCAAATCACCTGGATTTTATGAATTATCGGTCCAATGCATGCCCATTCACCATCGATCTATTTTATGAGGCATATTTAAGTAATAAATTTTCCATAACAAACTATGCATTTCAAATGGACCGATTAATATTTTTTCCTGGACTACATTATGTATTAGGACCCATTTCACCAATTAAAATTTACAAATAGTTGCTTATGAGGACCCATTTTGCCAATTAAAATTTATAAATAGTTTCTTATGAGGACCCATTTCACCAATAACATTAAAAAAAAACATTTGAGGACACATTTTTCCAATTTTTGTGACACCTCCATGCTAATTCTAGGGCCATAATCACCTTGAAAATTACAACGTATATGTTTCGTCAAGGTTTGATTTTCCCAACACTTAAATGTATCATTTTATAATCACGCAAGATTCACCAAATTTTTAATATACCATTTAAAAATCCCACGAAATTTTCCAAATATGGATTGATATAAATACAATTGAAGCAGCCATTTATTCTTACACATTTTGTTTAGTTCTAAACTTGTGAGCTCTCGATTTGGAAGTTGGACTTGGAACCTTGAAGTTGATTGTGGGAAAGTTACAAACTTACAACACATGCATTCCTACAGTAACGAATAGCAAGTCAGTGAAAACCTAAACTTAAAGGTAAGTGATCATTTCTTCATAGTGTTATAAGATTTCTTTATCTCTTTTCTATTCTTGCTTCAATCTTAAAGATGATATTGAGTAGGGAATGGGATCTATATTCTTTGTCCTTCTTAAATAAGAAGACATTTTTTTCTAGCTTTTATTCAAAGTGAGAGATCAAGATGTCGAGCGGCAAGTGCAATAAGGGTAAGACTCTTCAGGGTGGTGAAGGGATTGGAAGGTCATCAAAATACCCAAAATGTGGAGTTACCATACAATCTTTCTTTGGAATTGGAAACGATTTTGATCCATTAGATCAAGATGGAGCTACATCATCAACTCTTCCACTAAATATGAATGAAGAAGGGATTCACAATACCTCACTACCACTGGAAGGTGGGCTTGTCATTGAGTTAAATGAATCAAATGAGGATGGAAATACCATAGAAGATGTTCCAAGGGATACCCTGGTTAGCCAAAATGAGACAATTGACTTGGATGAAAATTTTGGGGTTGTAGATGATGTTGGTAGCAAGAAAAGAAAAGGAAAATAAAAACCAAGGCACAAGTGGGAAATGACAAGGAATTTTTAGCTTGATTGTGTGTCAAAGTACCCATTCACTGAAGAAGTGGAGAAAGCAAACAAAGATGAACCTCCAACATAATGCAAGTGTATGATTTGTAGTCAAAAATGTAAAAGAGACAAGAAGTTGTAGCTAAAGCTTCACACTATAGAAAATCATATTAGTAAAGTTTATCAAAAACAAATCATAGACGGAAAGGAACAATCAGTAGTACATTGGAAATCAAAGGAATAATGTCTTCATGTTAAGTATGTCGTTGAATATGAAGATCATAAGCAAAGAATGTTGAAGCTAGCTGCATGTGGAGGTACAATTGAGGCTCAATTTGGAAAAGTAATGGAAGAAGCACAACTAGCAAAAACTGTTTAGAGGAGTATTGTTTTTCATATTTTTTCTAGAGGGCATCCTATGATAGACTACCCAAAATATTTTAATTTATTATATTTTTTGGGTGTTCCTCACTTTCCTAGCACACATTGGTTAGTAAATGTTGGATGGGAATGGGCAAGCTATCTTGCTGTAGTGGAAAATAAATATTTAAAGGAGAAAGTAAAAGAGTCAAACTTCATTGCATTCTCTTTAGATGAAGTTACTACGGTAGATAATACTTCTTGGGTTTGTAAGCATGTGTATACTGTAAATCAACATGTCTTCCAAGCTCATATTCTCTATGTTCATAAAATCAAGGACAATTCAACATCACAAAATCTATTTGAACTAGTCAAGAAATATTTGAATGAAATTGGAGGTATGGGTGACTTGACAATTGCCAAAAAGTCGGTGTGTGTAGAAGTTGACGGAGCTACAATAATGCAAGGTCACATTACTAGTGTTTGCAAAAAGTTACAAACTACTTGTGTGCCATACATGCTTGGAATTCATTGTATGACCCACAAAATTAATTTAGAATTTAGAATTGTTAGCAAGTATCCTATAGTATCAAAAGTTGAAAATCTAGTCCGTGAGCTCTACGCATACTTCTGTCGAAGTCCCAAACATTTTGTAGAATTTCAAAATTTTGTTGAGGGAATAACAATAGGAAACAAGCTTCTTAAGGATGTTGATACCAGATGGATCTCCTTGCATGGACCAACGCAACGAGTTCTTTTAGAATATTGATCCTTGATTGGAGTAATGTATGAGCATCACAACAAAGTAGAAAAAGCTCTTGACCTCTTACATAGGTTAAGCGATATAGAGATACTCTTGACTTTAGCTAGTCTTCTCCCCATGCTAGATGAAATAAACAAACTTGTGAAGAAATCCCAAGACAAAACTATGTATATCTATGAATATACCAAACTACATAGAATGAAATGCATGGACCTCGATCATCTATATCTAGGTCTAACTTCTAAAAGCCCAATTTTTTTAAGCTGGTAGAAAATTACTTATTTGAATAATCCTAAAAATTATTTACAGTTTAATGAAAGCGGGCACTTATGTGTTTGTGTATGTAGATTTGAGATACCAATGTACCATTGTACGACAACCAGACACTCTATCAGAGAAGTACCTGTTACAAAGGAATATTTTAACGACATTGTTAAATTTGTTAGTGATAATTTGAAGGAAATTGCAAATTCTCTTTCCACAAAAAAATATAATAGATTCCCTTGAGAAGAAATACTTGAAGCCATGGCTATTATGTATCCTCAATTTTGGATTCAAGGCAACCCAGATAGCCCAAGCTATTTTCATGATAAAGTAATTATCTTGGCCAAACACTTTTCAAAAAGTGTAAAATACATTGAACATACAATAGAAGGAATTACAAATGAAGATAAGCTTAGACAACAATGTAAGCATTTTGCAAGAAGTATGATGGACCAATTTTATTCCATGGAGAAGCCCTTTGAACCAGGATCAATAATAAAGGCTTGGACAACCTTAGGTCAGAGTGAAATATTGCATGGTTCGATATTATAATATTTCAAACTTGCTAATTTATGCCAAACAATGATATTGGGGTCAGTGGAGGATGAGAGAGTTTTCAATTCATTGACATTTTTGAAATAAAAAATAAGAAACAAACTAGACAATAATTTGGAAAATTACTTTAGGGTGTTTGGAACTACGTATAATGTCAAAAATTTTCCTTTTGAAAGGGCACTCAAAATCTAGAGGTCCATATGTGAAAGAAGAGCGTTGAGAAACACTTCAAATGTTGGTAGTAGTGGCACTAGTAGTGGGAAAAATGACAGTGACACAATGAATGTTGAATTTGAGATGTAGGGTGAAGAAAATGAAGACTAGACTCAGAATCAGGATGACTCTTTTACTTTATCTCAAGTTGAACGTTAGTTTGAGGACCCTAACTTGATTTGGAAAATGGAAGTGAATTAGTAGTTTTTAGGTATTTATACTGCACTTCATGAATCATATTCCAAATTGTAGTTGATGATATTTTATATTGCATTCCATGAAATTGTGAATTATTGCACTTCATGAATCATATTCCAAATTTTAGTTGATGATATTTTATATTGTATTCCATGATATTGAATTTGATATGTGATTCTGCAACATTTTTCACAATTTATGAATTATTTTGATCACTACCTTATTCACAACTGAGTCAAAAAATGAATTGTACTCCTACAACAAACCAACTCATATTCATGGCTTCTTATAACCTCACTGCCTTACAATGAGAAACCAAGCAAAGAACAACACTTATCACACTACTTATAAATTCCTATTGAATTTCCATTCACACAATCTTTGATAAATAATTGACAAGAATATTAATCCATTCCTTGAATAGAAGCTAATAGTTCAACATCCATAACATAAACACATGATGTGATATGATAACTTATAAATAACAGGCTTAATTATTTTGATTCAAAAGATAGTGAATACAATACTAGAGAGCAATATAGGTCGATATTCAAAATTAAATAAATACACTTAAGTATTTGAGTCATCTTTTGTTATTATAGAGCAAAATTACAACATTTCCTATATGTGCTATCAAATAGCTTAAATTGTGCAAAAAGAGCTTACAAAGAATGAAATGAAAGATCAAAAAATTAGATGGCTTTGAAATTTTGAATGAGGCTCAATATTCCCTTTTATAACATTAGGGAAGCAACAAGCAAAGAAGTCAAGAACCTCATCCCAAAACTTTCTGACAACCAAATTCTCAGATAGGAGGCATAGGAATAAAAACATGGATCCACTCATAGGCCGGGTAAAAAATTATACTTTTCATTCCATGCATTAAACATATCCTCAGAAGGACAATCATAAGCTAAGAGATTTTCTGAATTCTCCAAATTTTGATGATACTTGGCATTAATTAAAGCACTGGCCTCTCTACAAAAAGTTTCCATCTTTTTTTTTGCATCAACCATCCTGTTTGAATAGGAATCAACACAATTTAAATCAAGTTTGTCATCTTTGCAAATCAAAGGGAGGAGTGTGGGGATTAGAATATTGAAACTATCCTTCCATTTCTCTAGGGTCTTCAACTTCCCATTATCTTCTGACAGTACAACCCTTTTGCCAACATTTATGAAAGAGTTCATTCTTGCTCGTACAACTTCAATTATACTTTCCAAATACCCTTTATGATTTTGTGCCATCTTGACAATCTCAAGAGTGAGATAGATACCTGGTGGGGTATTGGATGTGTTTGAAAATCCCTTATACATACCTTCCAAAGATGAAAATATAAGAATCCATTGTTCAAATATACATTTGAGCCGCTCTTGATCCCCACTTACTCTGGTAATGGCATTTCTCAAATTCAGATATGACACATGTATTTTCAAGCCTTCTTAAGATTTTAGATAGTTTGTGCTCCAGGATGCACGTTGCAATGCACAAATTCTCCTTTTGTTGAGAATTCTTCAACTGCTCTTCTAGCATTTAAATCTTTTCTTTAAGCTCTGCATTTTCAATAATCACATGAGTAGGGGGGATTGTAGAAGAGGAGTCTGCTTACTGCACACTTTCAAGAAGGGATTTTTGTTCAGTCAATAATACCTGCTACTAGTTGTAAGCTTCCATGAGATCATTATGTTCAACACTATATTAAGTCTATCTTGCAATCTTCGAACACTAGCTTCATTAAACTTGGCAACATCTACAACTAATGCAACAATTTTAGGGGTAGAGGTGTCAAACACCCTCTTTACAATCAAGCTCCCTTTGATACCCTTACCCTTTGATGCTTCAACAATCATAGGATTTCTTGTATTTGGTGCAAGGGCCCAGATTGCAAGGGATTCCCAATGTGGGTTGAACACTGATCCTGACAATGCCATCTTTTCTTCATCTTCTATGGAGAAAAATTCTCCTTCTTGTTTCCTAATATTATCAAATACAATTGCAAAAGTAATGTCCCATTTAGGGAGTAGTAGCAATCCACTATCTTCCACCATTCTTCTCCCTTTGTCAGACATGATGTTTTTGGACTCAAAATTCATTTATGCCCTTACCTTTATAGCTACATCATCATACATTTCTCTAGGAACATCTGCTTGTGCCAATTGAAGTATTTTAAGGTACTCCCTCTTTGATTTAAAAACAAACTCTTTAAAATTATAGGATTTTATAAACTCATCATCAAACATGAATTGTGAACATGCCAATTCCTTCACATCATTAAGGTTATCTCTCCCCATAGCAATGTCCAACCTGAACCTTTGTTGAAGAAGGCCAACAATATTTGGTCTTGGGGGGGATGGCATATATTATTGAATTTCATCCATGGTAATATGAACATCTTCACTTTCATCTGGATTGATGGGATTGTCAACCAACAATGGTGGTTGCTCAACTTTCATCCTCTTCTATGGTTTCTCTCTTGGGGGAGAATCATAATCCACTTTGATTGTTTGAGGGGAAGGAGAGGGAGTGACCTATGGTGGGTTTGATTACACATTTTCTCTAATAAAAGGCCCTTGGGGTTGGCACCTTTTGATAGAGAGGTCAGGTGAAGGTCTAGGATGCTTTACTGGTTTCTCTTCTAGGATAGGGGCCTTACCTACAACTCAGTCAAAATTCTTGAACACTGCCTCAATCTTGCAATTGGGTCAAAAATATCAGAAAATGCTCCACAATAATCCTTATCATTCTTTATCTTGGCAGCCTCTTCCTTCATGAATGCAAGCCATTTAACCTTTTTGTCTATTACCTTAGATTCATCCTTGCAATTTCTTATGAAATCTTCATTTTCATCAACTTGATGGCAAAAATCGAACCTTTTGATATCTTTCCTAACCTCATGTATGAAACCTTTAGGGTGAAAATTCCTGACATTTAACTAAAATAACTTGTATTCCCCAAGCATTTCTTTCAGCCTATCTAAGCCATCTCTGGTAAAAGTGAAATTTGAAAAGGTAGTAACATAAGGGGAAAAGACCCTTTCCTTTGTTTCTGTATAGGAGAAAATTTACACCCCTTGTGCAAATTCCCCTTTTGTAGATCCTCACCTTAGAAAATCAAACCTGAAGGCGAAATTCCACATCACCCAACTACCTTCCATCCACTTGGCGCATGTTTTGTGCATCAGTTAGGGAATTTTCATCAGGGATGCGAGCGCGGTGCGCATACGTCTGCGTGGCGCGCTACTGTCCCTGATGAAAATTCCTGCCTCTAGAGTTCGTAAGGACATTACACAACTCATTGGGGTTGAATTGTAACACCTCTGTGCAACCAACCGACCCAAAAATGGCTTCTTTCCCTCTCATTTTGGCTTTCAAAGGCATTCATTTCATAATCACTTCATCTCTTTAGAACTTTTTGATATTCAACATTCTCTTGAGCATTTTCATTCCATCTTTCACATCTTCTCACAATTCTAGCAACCTTCACAAGTCCGTTGAGAATTGTAGTGGCTGGTTACTCCATCAACTTCAATCTTGCATGTGTTGCTCTACCATAGAAGCCGCGAGCTTGGAGTCTTGCGAGACTTCCCTTCGTCACCGTTGCAGCTGTGACGACTTTTCCAAGTTTGTTACCTTGCATTCTCCCTTCATTGGCCTTGAGTGCCTTTGGGTGGAGGTGGTATTGCATCACTTTACTTTCACATTGTGATTTGATAGATTAGCCTAGCATCTTTTCTAGTGTTCAATACATTCGTTTTCATTTCCTTTATCATACTTTCTACTCCATTACTTTTCTAGTTGTTGGTGGAGGTGGAAACACCAAAGTGGGGGTTTGACTAAGGCAAACCCCTATACAGCCCCAAAATTTTTTCCCTCTTGCTTGTGTGTAGGTGAATGTGCAAGTGGAGCTCGTTGGTGAACTGATGGTTTAGTGAGTTGATATTTGTCACCCTTGTATTCATCTACTTGTTTTATCATTTATACACTTAATTTTTGTACTTTATCATTCTGTTCATTTCGTTAAAGTTAGTTAGCTAGGCTGTTAGTAGGCTTCTGGTTGTTTTCTTATTGCATTTTACATTTTTTGGCCATACGAACGCCAATGCCCTAGAGAGACGCTTGCGTGCCGCGTTGTCATCCCAGACCCACATTGTTATCCTTAGATAGAGAGCTGTTTGAGGTGCAATTTGGACTCTAGAAACTGGCTCGTCTAGCCCCAATTGGATTTTTGGGTCTGTAGAGTGACAAAAGCACTTGAGAGTGCTCTTCATTCTCGATCCTCTTCCCAAAATACCCGTTAGAGTGAGGTAAGTTAGGGAAGCCCTCCGCTCTCCACTCTCTATGACCTGGAGCCTTGGTGTGGTTGGTCCCCCTCTCTTACATTTTTGGTGAATTTGACGTGAACCATTTTGGTTATGTTTAGTAGTGCTAAAGGGTCCTTTCCTTGTATCCTAGGAGTGTTGTAGGTGCGAACGTTGTGAGGCATTTTTCCTTACAACCCAACCTGCGACCCCTAGTAGGTGGGGAGGTTTTGTAGGCATTGCGAAATGAAGCCTTAGTTGGGTCATTGTCCAACTGCAAACCTTTAGGGGCTTTGTGAAGGTGTTGTTTAATGTACGCAATGACTTCCTTTTGCATCTGCCTATCCATTATGTGTAGCATGTGAGTAATTCTCCTGGCATAAATTTTACCTCATAGGACCTGCCAATGGGTTATAATAGAGAGCCATCTCCTCTTTATATCCTTGTGCGGATCAATGAAAACACTGTGACAGGTGTTCTTGTTGACCCGATGTGTCGAGTGAATATCATAACTGAGGGGATTATGTTAATCATTTTCCTGCATAAATATGGGTACGACACACTTGAAAGTACCATCCGTACACATAATGGACTTTCCATACCCCCTTGGGTAGCATCACCTTGTTAGCCCTTGTTGGACCTAAGTTGGTAAACTTGCTTTTTGACATAATCCCGGGGTCTGAACTCTTTAGAGTGAAATTGGGTATCCCGTGGTTGGTCACTATGAATGTAGTTCCCTTGGTTGTGCTTAAATGTCTGAATTTTATCCACGAGGGTTCAGTGCATGTGATCCATGACACCGGTTATAAACCACCGGTTGCATGTGGAAGCTATTTTCTAGACCACTTTTGGTCTGCACCCATTGGTTCACTTCCGCCTAGGATGAAACTATTGTACCATACCTATGAGAGGTACAAGAAAGGGTGTTTAACGTCTAGAGTGAGGTACCCTCCATATCCTTATGCTATCTCACATAGGGCTTGTTTTAAAGTTGATAGTAATGCCACCATGGCCCAAAGAAGGGAAGAAGAGAAGCATTCTCGAGGTTCCTCTTCCTCCTCTTCTATTGTCTAGCCTACTGTTTCCTCTTGCCCTGCTATGGTGTCATTAGATTCTAGGTCACGTTTGTGAGAGAACCCTATGATGCCCACTTGGTGAAAGCCAAAGCGACCTACATTCAAAATTCCTATTCTACCCAAGAGCCTAGGCCCGTTCGATATGGTTGAAGGAAGGGTCCACACAGGGAATCCTCTATGTCTCGACCTACACAACCTCCTACTACTCCTGCTCCTAAAGCAGTGAATGGGAAGATGCCTATTGTTGAGGCATTAGAGCTAAATCCCTTGCTTCCATTTCAACCTCTTCCTAGTCTCTCCCTCCTACTCCCATCCAGGAGTCCCTCCCTCCACTGGAGATGGCCATGATGGAGACTCCTATGGTTGAGAAAGTGCCTTCTGTCCCTTCTCAAATTTTGATCTCTAGCTCCTGGTGTTGCAAGAATCGCCTTGCATGTGAGCACAAGCATCGATGAAAGGCTTTGGGGCTGAGTAGGCCACTTTGCAGAGGAAGGAAGGGGAACCAATTGTCCCTATTTTAGGGCCTCCTATTCTTGTATCCTCGTCTCCCATCCCCTTTGCCTCTGTTTAATCAAATTCGGTTATGCTTCCAGCTCCTGCTGTGAGCGTAGACACCCTTGAACCTAAAAGGGTGTAGGTGTTTATTGCTCCTTCCATTGAGCCGCATCTCTTGATGTCCCTTCCGAACATCCTACCATTCTCAAAGCCCATGGATGTCAAACACCTGGGTGGTGTTCACCACAGTTTCCTCCTCCTCCTCCTCTGTGTCTCTTGCCTTCATCTATGGGGAGTTCACATCCTCTGATGAAGTATAAGGTGGAGGTTGGCCCTTCTAGCAATCGGGGGCGTAAGAGGAGTCCACCCTATTCAAGGGGTGGTTCTACGTTAACATCCACTGTCCTTGTGATGGAAGAAGCTCCCACATCCCCTGAGTTCGTCACTGCTCCCGAGTCACTTGGTGAGCCCAACAATGAATCTTGGGTGCCGCCTTCCTCATCCATTGAGATAACACATGGAACTCCTGTGAAGTGCATGTCTAACTCCTTGGACAAGGTCTCGACCATGTCGGAAATATTCATGAAATCGTTGACCTTGGCTCCACAAGAATTGTGTGGAGGAGACCCTGAAGAGTCTCCTTCCTCGACTCTTGTTGTGGGAGGGTGAAAGGGTTCCCCCCTAAATATTCCACCACTGCAGGCTCGTCCGCCTTCCTCATACAATGATCTAGATTGGGAAGTAGACGACCTCTTGGTCGATGAATGTTAGGGGGCACCTCTTCTTTATCTTTATATTAGGTGTGTGTTTGTGATGTGTTTCCCCATGCTTGCGTTATTTGTTCCTAGATGACCCTTGTCACCCTTGTAGGTGCCTAGATACAGGAGTGATTATGTGTCGTACAAATTCCTCTATTTGTGGCATCATTCTTCCTCTGTTATGTGTATTGGTTTTCAACAAATTAGGGATGATGCAAAGTGTTGGGGGAATTTAGGCTTCCTTTCCATGTTGACCCAAATTTTTATTTTTATTGTCTTCTCGTGCATTCTTCACAAGGTTTGATATAGTAGGGGGTTGATGAAATTTCATCTATATACTATTACTATACTTATATATATTTATGAGCAACTCTGGCCCCGAAATATCAGATCACCCCTATGCCCTTTGTTTGTGATGTTATTGTTTCTTTTCGTTGTCTTGGTTATCTTTCTCTCTTCTTTGCTTGAGTTGTGGACCTCGTGTGTGCGACGTCACTTTCATAATTTTTTTATTTTGAAAAAATGCATTCGTTGCTAATGAATCTTTTCTCAAAAATATTTGCAACTTTCTTCAAAAAAATCGCCTTCTCAACTAGGACCCCTAGTGGAATGTGTTTCCTTTGTCATGGGTTCATAAAGAAAGAACTTGAAAAAAATTTCTTCAAGGTGGGAGCAGATTTTCCCGTGGGAGAAGCCTTGACCTTCCCCTCGAGAGGGGGAATTTTCTTCCTTTCGAATTCCTTGATGAAGTGAACATCTTTCGAAAGGATTCCTTGATGATTGAATCAATTTGCGAAAAATTCTCTTTCACTTTCAAACAATGCCTCCCTTACAAGGACCCCTCTTCTTTTGAAGGGTTCCCAATGGGCCCCTTTGAAATCCTTTCAATTTTCTTGACTATCTGCATGAATTTTTGTTTGTTTGTTTGCATGGCTGCTTTTTGTTTCTTGACATGTTTTATCTATGGATTAACATGTTGCTTTGTAGGTACACCTATGAAGTCGCTTTCCAATCCGACTCTGTGGAGTCCCCCTTTCATTGGGATTCCTTCATGAGAGACTACTTGGGGGAATTCCTTCTTTGCAGGGTCGAGGGCTTGTGAAGCACTTGCATCCTATGGGATTTGTCCATTGTTGGTCTGTGGGCCTTCATTGTACTTTGTTCAACTTCGTAGTTCTGTAGAGCTACAAAGTCCTTTTGTTCAAACCTCCTCAAGAGAGAGTACCTGTGGAGTCCTTTTCCTATCTTGTGCTTTCGAGTTCACCAGATTGTGGTCTTCTTCCTCGATGGTTCATGTATACATTTTTAACTCTTCGTTCTACTTTACCAAACACTCATTGATACTTGTGCTCACTAAAGTGGGGGAAAAATGTATAAGAGTGAATTTACACCCAGTTGGAGCAAAAAAATCTTCCTCAGTATCCACCAACCTTCATTTACCATCCACATACCCACTGTCTCTAGTTTTACTTTGTGTTTGACATGAAATGCAACAATTTGTGTGATAAGATACATAAAATTATTAATATCTCCTTTGTATAAATCCATTAATCCTTTTAGACAATCATTGATAAAACATTTTATGCCTTTATCGCAGTACCACAACATCAAAATATAGCTTGTGTGGGCTGGCAGCTCACAACTCATGAAATAAAGCACCAACTACCATATCGCCAGAAGGTTATGCATTAGGTGCGATGATGTAGTACCCACCACTACCCTATGAGGAAAAGTTTAAAGCAAAGTGGTAAAGTGGTACTCACTGCCACCCTGTGAAGAGGAGATTAAGGCAACGCGGTAAGGCGGTATCCACCGCCACCCTGTGAGGAGAAGTTCAAGGTGAAGCAGTAGAGTGGTAAGCATTGAAAGGAAGGTAAACATTGCAACACCACATGTAGTGGATAGTATAGCTGCAGTAGTGCAGTATGTATACCGTTGTCTCGTAGACATAAGAATAGAAAGCAACGTGTATAAAAAGGCATAAAACTCGACACCGCCATACCACAACCAATGTGATAAGTGACAATGGTAGTATAGTGGGACCTGTTGTGGCATCATTATAGATTGCAATTGTAAATGTAAAGATCACATCAGCTACTATGACACACAAATCTAATAGTGCATAATCACATTCGAGAATATGAGCTTATTGCAAAAATATTTGGCAGAAGGTTGGCATTAATGCTGATATGACTGAACTCAGCGCCATTAAAAATAAGAGAATTTACCTATCATTGCACTCAAACGTAACACATTGGCATGGAAGGATCTAAGGATACAAAGAGAAGGAGCTTTGCAAGCGTAAAAACCCAAGTAAGTGCACAAATAACCCTCTGAGGAAGCTCAATTGGTGTAGATATTTTTCAAAGGTTCTGTCATCTTGAAGTTTTAGTAAAAATTCTGCCTAAAAGGAAACAATCAGAAGCAAAGGAAAGTCAAACAAAAATTAAGGATGAAGAACCTAAGACAAAAAAGAGGCCTCTTCACCAATCCATTTTAGAATTGCTTCCAAGGTCCACCAAGGAGGGTAATAAGAAATTCCTCATAAATACCGTGCAGGGTTGTAGAGATGCCCTCATTCCTAAATCTAGGTGGCACTTGTTTTGGTATTTTTATAGTAAGAGAAATGGGAAAGTTCCAGTGTCGAACCCCTGGGTGTTGGACTTGGCCAAATTGATTTTCCAATGTATTAATTGATGTTGAGTTTATTAGAATATTAGCTAAACATTATCATTCTGCTACCAAAATTGTGAGGCTTCCAAATGGTGCGACACTAGTTGGGGTAACCAAGGCATCCATCATCGTGTGCTTTGACTTGAATAAATAGGCCCTAACAAAGGTAGACTTACAAAAAGGTGAGGAGGAGTATACTAGGTTAAGGAGGACTTACACGAGTGATGAGCTCCCTCTGTACATGAAAAGAGGAATTGGTAATAGAACAATCCCCATTTCTCCCTCCATCACTGAGCCAACCACTGTGGAAAACTTTCAATATTATTTTGTGAATACATATCTAGCTCTATGCCAAGTGTTAGGGATGGATGCTCAAGATAGAATGCCAGTAAGTTTAATGATGATGACCATGAGAATCCAGAATCTTGAGACCAATATAGAATATGACTTTGCTTCATACCTAGAGAAGGCATTAGATGATGAATTATTGCAAGTCATAGAAGACAAGGCACCTATTATATTTAGAAATTATCTTGTGTCATTTGATACTATACCAGAATCGAGACAAATGGACTAAACGAATGGACCTTGCTAGAATTGATGAGCAAGGGAATCCTACTCCTGTACAGAAATGGTGCTATATTTGGGACAACTGGTGTAATAACTCTAGCTTTGGAATATTCTATGAAGATTTTGTGCACAAAATCCTAGGAGTCCTTGGTTATTCAATACCAAGATTTCCAACCAAATTCTACAATTGCTGAAACCTCTAGCTTTGAAACAGGAGCATGGTCATACACATAATTTTGGTGATTGGTTCTTCCTCCCTGAAGTCACAATAATAAGGGTTTATGGGTGCCCTATTGATCCACATATACTACCAAAATTTGTGCCCCTTAGACTAGCATTTTTAGAGTTTATGTGGCAGATGATGTGGACAGAGAAAGATGTAATGAAAAAGCAGAAGGGCACATTCCTGCCAAAATTAACCAAGTGTGAAGATTGGTCTATAGGCTTGAATACATTGGAAGAATTGCAATATTATTTAAAGATAAGATATTCACTGAGATTTGGAAAAGGAAGGGCTTTTGATCTTGAAAATCATATGAATAACATAAGGCATAATCTTCTCAGCAAAATGACAGTTGCACACCAAGTGGACTATGAAGATGTCATAAGAAACTGCATTACTTATCAAGATGTGTTCAATAGAAGGACTTTAGAATGGGAATATATGAGGAAGCTTGAAGAAGAAAGGAAGTAAAAACACAAGGATTTCCTAGGATACTTTGTTGAGGAGAAAGACCCTATCAGAAGAATAATTTTGATAATTGATAGGTTTGAAGACTTATATGGAAAAAGGGAGGCATATTTTCAAGAACACAGTGGTAAGGTAATAACAGAGCACACCCTGGACATAGCCTCTAAATCTCCCATGGAGAAATTGCATCCTAAAAGACAAAATATAGAGGGCATTGAATGATTGGTGCCTTATGAAGAGAGTGAAAGAATAGGGGACACTGAAGAAGTGGCCACTATGTTGTAATCATTGGAGGGTGATGTTGAGGTTGATCGGCCAGTCCATGAGACCAATGCCCATAATTCTTAGGAAAGGATGGATGATATAGAAAAGGAAAATACATAAATACATGAGGATGAAAGAGAAATTTCAGCTAGGTGATTCATAGAAGATGATGAATTTATTAAGACTCCAAAGTTTAAGGATTTTTGGACAAAAATGAAGGTGAAATAATTTGAGGAAAGAATGGAAATAAATGAAATGGGAATTGAGGAATCCCAAAAGGATCAAATGGTGGCACAAACCTTCAAGGAATTAAGGATTGATAATATTGACATAAGCCGTTAGAAGGCTAGAGAAATGATTTTGAAAAGTAATATGCTCATTTTCCCTAGTCTAGAACTAAAAAAAATGTTTTTACTTGACCAAGTACGAGCTCAAGAAGATCCAATGCTAGTTGCAGAGTTTGAATCTGATCAAGGAGTGAGTGGATCATGGTATAATCCCAGGAATGAAACCCTAGCTATATGGATCAAGCAAAAGAACACATAGAATCCAAAACTACTGGATGTGATACATGGAATGAAAGGGGCAGTTGTGGTAAGAACAATACAAGACATCACCCCTTTGGGGGCATCCTCAATGACTATGCATTCAACCATGTTTACTCATGCAACTATTAAAGGATTGGAAGATAGACTAAAAGAATATGAGGAGCAAAGATTCCTGAATGATGAAGTTAATAAGTTTATGGAAAATGTAAAATTAAAAGAGCAACTAAAAGGAGCAGGAACCTCACAAGGCATGAAAATGGTGTTATATAAGCCTCCTATTGCTTTAGTAGATGTTGTATAGAATATTTCTGATGAACAAATGCAAGCTCTTGAGAAAGAAGTGGATGAAATGGAGAAAGCCAACAATAAAACACAGGATGAGGTAAAGAGACAAGTTTGTGAAGCTATAGAAAAGATTCCTGATCATAGGGTAAAGTTGGTTGTAGACAAATTGGAGAGCGTGTATGACAGTTATAAGTTACTCCAACAAGCTGTTGATCAAATAAAGGCACATACGCTTGTGTTGGAACCCTTGTTCAAAAGGTGGAGGCCTATACACCACACTTTGACGAAATTGTGTAGAGTCCTACAAAGGAGTACTGATGCCCTTGCAACACTAAAACCAATTGAGAAAACAATCAAAATGATTATAGATGAATTTTAGTATGTACAGGGACAAGAAAAAAGGGTTAAGACACGAATGGATTCTTTCCACACCCTAAAGCAGTGGTACATACCAAAAATGGTAAAAGGTGATGACCAATTGAGAGACTTTGAAGATTGGAAAAAGGAGTTTGGTCAAATTATCAATAAATGTGTGACCCACATACAGGAGGGTGGTGATATGAATCTTCACAGACTTAATTTAATTGTAGATGGATTAATTGTTTTCGATGTTGGATGCTTGAAGTTCATTAATGATGTGAAAGCATTGCTAGATAGTCAGTGGCAGGTGCATCTCACAAATATACCAAGGATTTAGGAGTACAAATGGTCATCAAATTTTACAATATATCAATGGGAGGAGAAATATATGGCTTCTGAGTAGGTAACTAGGACAAGAGAATTTTGCGTCTATCATGGAGAAGAAGGATTTTCTAGATCAATGATCACGAGCCTTCTATGTTTATTAATGGACTCATAATGTCTAAATTTTCTTAAGTTCTATTTTATTTCTTTAATTATGCTAATCAAACAAGTAGTTAGTGAAGAGGTGTAATTTTCAAACGTCGCCTCATTTTGTAAAAGGCCCGTAACTTTTTGATTCTCGTATAAAAAGGGAAACCAAGGCTTGATTTTGGATCATCACATCATTATCACCGCCAATAGTAGTAGGTTGCATTCATATAGCATTTCCACTCGTCCATCTCACATCAAAAAACTTCTGCTATTAATGTAACATCATTTTGAAGTAATATAATGGAGAAGATTGTGCTTAATTGGTGACCTATGTTCAGTGTTCAATTGGTGTGTCAAATTTCATGCTTATATGTTGTTGTGCTGTCTCCAAAGTGGTTCTTTCAAGTTATTCAAATTTATAGAATTTGTCAAGACACATTTGCTATTGTTGTGTGATTGTTTTGATTGGGTTATGGTGAGAGAGAATTAAAAATCCTTTTAGTTAATTCATTTTAATTGGTTCCCTTAGGGATTAAAAATCCTTTTAAGGTAATTAATCTGATTGGTTTCCCTTAAACTAAGAATTAAAAATCCTTTCATAGCATCACAGTAATTTGAGGGAGTAACACTGGGATCTTTAAAGAAGAGTATAGTAACTGAAAAACCTACACGTTTGTACAAGGTGAAAACATTTAAAAGTGCTCAACAATTAGAGTTAATATGAATAATAGATTTACCTATCACACAAATCTATCTCCATAATCGCCATCCATCCATTCACTCCATTCACCCAATAGATTAGGCACTAGCCAGATTTAGAACATTTTTTATAAATTCAATTCACACTCTTGATTATTCAAACACTCTCAGTAGGAATTGGTCATCAAATCTTGCATCTACTTCAACCCCTTGTGCCATTGTAAGTAGATTGCTTAAGTTAGAGATCATTCTCAAGCCTCCAAATCTTCCTTATCACTTAGGTACACCCACCTAGGTTTAGTAGAGGCTAAAGAGTAGGAGGTGATCAATCTTGTTCGCCTCGTTCGTTGGCCAAAAACGTATTAAGATACAGACACCCTCTTATGGTCTAAAAACTTGCATTTTTGAGACCTAACACACCCCTTGTGTAAATTTCCTTTTTGCACATCCTCACCTTAGAAAATTAAAATCGAAGGTGAAATTCCACATCACCCACTTGCCTTCCATCCACTTGGTGCATGTTTTGTGCGTCAGTGAGGTAATTTTCATCAGGGATGTAAGAACGACACGTGGAAATTTGCATGATGTGCTACCATCCCTAACATATTCTTGCCTCTAGAGTCAACATGGATGTTACACACCTCATTTGGGTCAAATTGTAACGCCTCTATGTGACCAACCAACCCAAAAATGGCTTCTTTCCCTCTCATTTTGGCCTTCAAAGGCATTCATTTCAAAATCACTTCATCTCTTTAGCACTTCTTGATCTTCAACATTCTCTTGAGCATTTTCATTCCATCTTTCACATCTTCTCACAATTCTAGCTACCTTCACAACTCCATTGAGCATTGCAGCAGTTGGTTACACCATCAACTTCATTCTTGTACGTGTTGCTCTACCATAGAAGCCATGCGCTTGGAGTCTTGCAAGACCTCCCTTCGTCACCGCTGCGGATGTGGAAAATTTTCCAAGTTTGTTACCTTGTATTCTCCCTTCATTGGCCTTGACTGCCTTTGGGTGGAGGTGGTATTACATCACTTTACTTTCACATTATGATTTGATAGAGTATCATAGCATCTTTTGTAGTGTTCAATACATTCCTTTTCATTTCCTTTATCATACTTTCTACTTCGTTGCTTTTCTGGTTGTCTGTGGAGGTGGAAACACCAAAGCGGGAGTTTGACTGAGGAAAACCTTTATACAACCTCAACATTTTTCCCCTCTTGCTTGTGTGTAGGTGAATGTGTGTGTGGAGCTCATTGGAAAACTGGCGCTTTGGTGAGTTGATATTTGTCACCCTTGTATTCATCTACTTGTTTTATCATTTACACACTTACTTTTCGTACTCTATCATTTTGATCATTTTGTTAAATTTAGTTAGCTAGGTTGTTAGCATGTTTCTGGTTGTTTTGTTACTACATTTTACATTTTCTAGCTGTACAGATGCCAGCGCGCTAGAGAGACGCTAGCGCACCGCGCTGTCGTCCTAGACCCACACTACCGTCCTTAGATAGAGAGCTATTTGAGGTGCAGTTTGGACTTCAAAAAATGGATCGTCTAGCCCCAGTTAGATTTTTGGGTTTGTAGAGTGACAAAAGCACTTGAGAGTGCTCTTCATTCTCAATCCTCATCCCAAAATACCTGTTAGAGTGAGGTAAGTTAGGGCAGCACTCCACTTTTAGCTCTCCATGACTTGGAGCCTTGGTGTGGTTGGTCCCCCTCTCTTACAGTTTCATTAAGTGAAACTGATCAGTCTCATTCAATTTCCATATAATTTACATGAATGCCAACCTGGGTGACACAATTGGGTAACACATGGGGGCCTTGAGGGAAGCCATATACTCTAATAACAACTGAGTTCTCATGGAGGTAATAATCTCCCCAGTTATGTTGTACTCCTAACATTGGCCTCTACTCTTTGGGCCTAAGGAAATCCAAAATTCTCTTGTGCAATTTGATTCCAAGTCAACCCAACCTTGCCATGAACTGTCTTACAAAAAAATAATAGTCAAACTCACTACAATGTTTGTTCCAAATATGGGTCCAACATTGCACTGGGAGATCATAGCCCTCTTTATCTTTCATGTTCAGTTGTAAAAATCTGCTGAAATGATCTTTCCCTTTGTACAAAATCATATGGAAAAGGAGATAATACCACATGAAATTCACCTCAAATTGCTTACTAATTTTCCTTCTCTTAATGTCCACTAGTCGATTGTGAATAGCCTCAACTAAAAAGTTGGCATAGTCAAAGTCACTATTGAAAAAAGAATTATGTATATCAACAACCATATACATAAGAGGTATCTCCATTTTTGAGCCCGCATCTTCTCCCAACACCTGGAATAATACCCAATATGTTTTTTCTGAAATAGTCTTCAAAAGACTTGACATAAAAAGGATCATGTTCATTATCAGGGATTCTCAATGACTTTCCATAGAAGCTTTTCTATCTAAACCAAGGGATCCATTTCACTCTGAAGCTATTTCTCTCTTGCTAGTATTTTCTAGTAAAAGAAGGAAGGCCTATAACCTTATTTGCAGCCACATTGAGTCTAAAATCCTCACAAATAAACTCCCTAGTTATATCCATTATGACACTTCCATCCAATTCCCTAATTACTCTAATATTCTTATCATACGCATAAGCAAGGCATTTGACAAGTTCCACATTTATAAAAACATTAGGAACAATCAGCTTCCCCAAATCATAGGTCCATGAATTGGAGATAGGGGAATGATGGTTTCTTTTTCCATACGAGTGTACAAACAATTCCCACCAGGTGAAGTTGTGTCATCTTGGCACTTCAACTCAGTATCTACAATTTTTTTCTATGTATGCTATCCCCTCTACTGTATTAGGGCTGAGGTTATGTTGACATTGAGGATTTTTTGAGGAACTCGACAACTAGGCCAAAATATCCTCCTTTAAGGGTCTTTTAGATGTAGAGCTAGAGGGTTGGGTGTTTGACCGACTCATAATTCCAAAATGAATTAAAACTAATTTCTATAGTATTTTGCAATAGAGTTTGTAGACTTGATTATGAGCTTCAAGAATAACAATGGTGAATTTTTCCAAGAAGGGCATAACTATTTTTTAGTTCAACTCAAGTTGATGCAAAATGAGCACACCTCTACAGTTTTTGCTACTATCCAGGACCAAACAAATGAACTGAAAATTTATGAAGGAAATTATGAGCCATCATCCATCACATCTAGTATTACTTCTTGTTTGCGTGAGTGCAGTCCATTCATCTACCCATTTATCAATTTTGAACGCGGGCCGTCCATTTGGTAAGGGACATACAAATCTAAAATTTTAATGATGAGTAAAGCATTGATTTTCTTGAAACGGATGCAATCATCCCCTCTATCCAAAAAAATTATCCCACGTACCATGTGAGAATGTCATCACATAGTGTCCTTCCGCAATTCTGCAACCATGAAAAGGACATTCCGCTATGGGCCTGTGGACTTGTGGAATCCTTTATCTTCTGCCATATAATGAACATAAAACAATAAAATTACAGAAAAGTAAAGGTTTTGATTTTGATTTTATATCTAATGTTAAAGGGGCACTTCCTAGCAAAAGGATATGCGAGACTCAAAAATCGATACCCATAAGTCATAACTTAAATACTAGTCAAAAAGTGTCCTTCCATGGTTCTACAACCAAGAAAAGGACATTTCATTATGAGCCCGTAGACTTCCAAAATTCTTTATCTTCCACCACGTAACAAACATAAAACAATAAAATTACTGAAAAAGTAAAGGTTTTGATTTTGATTTTATATCTGATATTAAAGGGGCACTTCCTACCAAAGGGGATGCGGGACTCACGACATCAATACCCATAAGTCATAAGTTAAAGACTAGTCAAAAAGTGAACAATGTCAACAACAAAACATAAGAACACCAGGGTTTTAGGATAATAGGGTTTGAGAAAGCCTTAGGTTTTAGACCTAACAACCCTAATTTAACCAGTTGAGAATTACCAAGAATTTTATGCCAGGGTTTTAGGATAATAGGGGTTTAGAAAGCCCTAGGGTGCAGACCTAACAACCCTAATTTAACTAGTTGAGGATTACCAAGAATTTTACACTACCTAGGTTTTAGGATAATAGGGTTTTAGAAAGCACTAGGTTGTAGAACTAGCAACCCTAATTTAACTAGTTGAGGATTACCAAGAATTTTACACTAGGGATTTAGGATAATAAGGTTTTAGAAAGCCCTAGGTTGTAGACCTAACAACCCTAATTTAACCGATTGAGGATTACCAAGATTCAATAATTTTATATTTCAAACTGTAGTTGATATTTTATATTGTATTTGATTTTTTATATTATATTCCTTGAAATTATGCATTAGATTGAATAAATTAACATATTATTAATAATTTCATATTTTAAATGTGTTAAACATGTATTCAGTGATTCATCACTCAACTCAATGCTTAATAACTTATTAACAATAGTAGAATATACAACAATGAACATCAACAATCGTTTAATGTGTATCTAGTAGTTGAAACCATATTTTTTCTTCAATTGATAAAATAAATAATTTAAATAATTGAACATCAACAAATTAATTAAATTTAGTTTTCTATTGATTTTCAAATGAATGAATACATAGAGGTAATGCAAAATATTGCTCAAAGAAAACTTTGCACAAAGCTAAGTTCGAACTTGGAACCTCATATTATCAATATCAAATCATTCTATCAACTTTTGTAGCAACTTCCACTGTTTAGGTGATGAAATTCTCATTTGTTCCAACTGATGTTGTCTGACTTAAAAATTTGTTAGCAATGTATGATTGAATTTGGATCTTGACTTGAATGTTTCAACCAAAGTTATGTTCAAGGTTATCAGTGGTTTTATGGAATTAAAATAGTTTGCCTCATCTGGGTTCTGAGGAAACTGGTCTAAATCAATCTTCCTTGCACCCTCCATCTTCTTTCTGAAACCATCCTTTTCAATGAATCACTCATTTGTGTCAAAATCCTCTAGAAAACCAAGCTCTCTCATGTTCGTTACCTTTTCATCCAGCTTCTTCATCGTTGTTGCAACTAGATTCAAAAATTCTGTTGTTTCACGCATTCTCGAACACTTTTGAATGGTAGATGACACCTTCATTGAGACTTCAATCTGATTATTAATCCCTTTTGATTTCAAATCATTGTCACTGGATTTGTAGACTGTTTGTTGAACTTGATTTGCAGATTTCTCTACTGCCAACACATTTTTTTATCCATTAAATATTTGTTGAGCTTCTTATAATGTAGTCTCATAGCATCAATCAATTGAAACAATTCACACAAATGATCAATCCTTTGCATTATTTCCTCCCAGATCTTTTGTTTCACATGCCTCATTGTTTCTCTACAAAATGAAGTTAACTTATTTTGACAAGAGTTTATTTCATTTTTTGCTTTCATCAACTCTATGGCCAATCTTTCATTTTTTTCTCTTTCTCCAATTTTTGTTCCCACTGTTCATTTGCTTTCCCAATGCTTTGTCTTAATTTTTCTAAAGTGGATTTTTCCTCATCATATTTATTTTTTCTCTTATCTAACCTTTGCTTCAGTTCATTCAATTCCACCTTGGTTTGTTTATACTCTTTTCTTGTTGATGTAGAGGCAAATTTTCTTATTCTTTTTCTAGTTCATTTCTCTTGTTATCTACTGTTTTACTCTTTGCTTTCTCATTTTCTAGGTCTGCCTGTAACTTTTCTATTTGAATCTGCAACCTTTTCTTCTCTCTCTCTCTCTCTCTCTCTCTCTCTCTCTTGCTTTAGTAATGATTTGTGCACCAATTCATTGTTCTTCTTTGATACATTAATTTTGTTAGTATTTTTAAATCCAAAAAAATCCAATTGGAAACTGCTCACCTAAAATTCAGATTGATCCATTTGATTTTCTAGTTTATTTTAAACTGTGGGAACCAAAAACATGTACTCCATGATTTATTTATTTTTGTAAAATGTGGGTAATACCATGGTTGTTGTAGGCTCTGAAGTTACAACAGATGCACTCTCCATCAGTTGCTTCCTTTCATTTTTATATCATTTTGATTTCTTTTTAAACCCATCAATGTAATCAAAACCTAGGGACACAAGAATAATGGAATGCTTGAATGGTGAAGGACTAGAAGTACTTGTAGTTGATGTTGCAATCACACTAACTTGGGGAGTGCCTGGAAATAACTCCTTTGTGGTAGAACTGGTAGTTAGACTTGGACTTGTCAAAATCCTTGCCCTCTTTAGTATGCCTTGATCACTTGGTGTTTGTGTGGTATCTTTTATTGTTGTCCTCTTGTGTGCAATTAGTTGTTGTAGCACATGTTAACCACTACTAGTACTACTACCCATACCATCACCACCATTGGCAGTGCTAGTTGCACTAGGCTCTCCACCATGGGCATGCCCTAGTTGTGATTGTATATGACCTTGAGGATTAGGATTTGAAGCTTTAACAAAATGAATTGTTTCAGTAGTACTTGTATGCCCTTGTTCTATTTTATCAGCTCCAAGGACTTGTTTATCACCTGGTTTTCTATGCTTTACATCTGCTACCATCAAAGGGCCTTGTCTTTGGGACCCCAAAGGACCACTTTCATAACCCATTTTTTTTTATCTATGACTGCTTCTGGAGTATATGCCTCTTTTATGGCCTCACTTAAACCAAATTTGACATAGCATTGTTCTTCCCTATAATCATTAGATTCATCATCAATTTATTGATCTTCATGTTCATTGGGATGCTCTATATTCCACAATTTACTAAACTCATAATATTCTTCGTTATCTCCAAAGTCTACAAGAGTTCTTGGTTCACCTATCTCCTTCCTCATAGACCAAAAGGTAGTAACTTTTGATCGTGACCATTTTTTTTTTGTAACTTCCTTATCTAGAGAATTTGGAATTTTTACTCTACTAGATGGTTTATCACTTTTTTTATAAAAAAATGTTGTTCCTCCTGATTGTCTTTTGGTGCAATGTCATATTTTTTCCTGAAAATTGTTCAAAAGAAATACGTTTCTCAACAACACTTTTCTACATTGCTATTTTGATCTCATCCCAAGAATCCTTGTTTCTCAAGTTTTCAAGTAAGGGTTTAATTTGATGTTGAATTCTACTTACAACATTCCTATTGGCCACAACCATTGATTTAATGGTGTCACATGGATCATACTGCCAGTGATAGACACCATCAATTTTTTTTCTTTCAAAAGATCATGTACCACCATAAATGCTTTTCTCTCGAATGTGAACCCTCTACATGAAAAAGGTAAAGAAGGAAATAAGGTCTTCTTTTGTTGACTGATAAAGTATAGTTTATCAATACTTTGCATCTGCCTTACATATTCCAATGCAAAACCCCTTTTTGTCACACGTATTAGAAGTTTGTATGGTATACTCCTGATCCATAAAATCTTAGCACAATATATTCTTCCATTAAGTACCAATCAACCAATTCTATTTCTTTTCCTATTTGAATGCAATTTCTACATGACATAGGCAATCTAGGCATTGGAGTATGTGTAATTGCTTGATGCAATGGAGCCAAAAAGTAGTCTAAAAAATGATTGTAGTTCCTTCAAGAATCATGCATCCTTATATTAGTGGTCTATTCATATACTAGAGAAATTTTATTTTCCTCAACATTCCTATAGGGATGAATCTGAAGCTTGTTGGTTTGAAACATTCCATTAAATTTGAATAGAAAAAAATAGCACAAGTAGGTTGTGAACCTAATTGTCTTAGTGGACTTTGAGTGTGGACATCCTTTAATCATTAAAAATTGTTCATGCATGGATTCTACAATGCGCTCAATAAAGTTATATTTGATAGGTTGAACATCATAATGGATATTATATGCCATTTCAAGGAGGCTTGCGCCCACTTCCCAATTGCTATCCAGTCTAAGGAAAAATGCTAACATGGAAATAGTATCCTGAACCCATGATTTAAAAATACCTAAATAATAAGGAGGCTTATGATTATCTTTCAATTTGTTTCTATCATGAACTATTTTATTTAAGAAGTTATTTTTGCCCCTTTCACTCGCTGCTTCATAATCACTAGCAAGCTTTTCTAGGACAATGTGGATGTTTCCAAATTCTTCGGTTGTAAACCCAACACTTTTCCAAATTCTTAGGTTGTAAAACCCAACACTTTTCTAAATTCTTCTACATTAATGGATAACAATTCTTCTTTTCTATCTTTATTAATAATTACTCTTTTTTTATCATCATAATTGTGGGCACAGACCATGATAAATTCTGGGCAAGGGAAAACCTCATGTAACATCATGTACCCTAATCCACTTACCCACAGTGCACTTAAACTATTATTTTTCATTTTGTTTGCAGCCTTATTCTCAAATGAAAATCTAAGTTTTGAGGTAATCCTACCATAGATTTTAGGTTCATAAATATCATGGTATTGATCAGTGAAACTTGGGGTTTTAAGCAATCCAACATAATGTATTTTTTATTCGATTTTCATCTGTCTTTCCCAACAAATTTGTTTGGTTTGCCTAGTGCTAGTAGAAATTCTTGTACAATATGAAATTGTGAATTCCCTCTTAGTCCTCCTTAATTTTTCTTAAGTATCGCAACCCTAAACCCAAACTTCAAAGTTTGACAAAATAAGATTTTAAAAAATGATAAACGTAGTCATAGGAATCCTATCTTTCAATTACTCAGATTTTGATTCTTGAAAAGATTAATATTGACAGGTGTGGAATGGATTTTTTGGAGTCCAGAATCTCCCTAGTGTACTACAATGAGCAATTTGAAATCTCCCTGTGTGCTGACTCTCTCACTTAAAAATAAAATCACTTAGTAGTAGAAAGCTCACTTATTTTTTTTGAATATTAAAGTGAATGAAATGTCAACATGTTGCCTCCGGACTACACAATTAGTACATTACATTTTTGTATTGACACTTAGAAATAGATTCTCAAACAAAATTCTCAATAGTTGATCTTTGTAAATCTAACAGTTATAGGGTGATTTCAGAGGTTTGAGTTTGCAAGCCTAGCACTCTGTGCATTTCATTCCAGAATGCAACTACAACTATCCATCAAATGTTCATCGAATGGTTGAATAATTTATGATATAAATAATAAACATGTGTTTTAAAGTTGTTTTAAGCTTTAGTGGCGCTAGGATACACAATACTAATGCAGTCATCAAGATGAGTGTTACCAATTTTCACCTACAGCTCAAATTGGAAAAGCTGAAATAGCTTATGTTCATTTTAAGGTGAAAAAATTTCAATTCATTTGTACTTTGATTAAATCATTGCATATATTGGTGTTCAAAAGGAAAAAAATCTCAATTTCATTGTGCAAAGTGTTTTCAATAAATGAGAGCATTCAATTTTCCTTTCAGTGTTTAACAACATAAAAGAGAATACATGAGATATAATATATTGCTCTCATTCATCTTGCAATGATTCATATACTTTACAATGTTTCATTCGTTTTGCAAGAGAGATATATATAAAATTATACAAGATTGCAAAATGTTGTTTCACATTCATTGGAAAGAAAATAGAGATCAAGTGTCCCAGACAAGCCATGGGAGTAGTTGAACCAACACATTATAAGGAATGAACTATACAACTGAAGATTAAGAAAGGAAAATAAGCATATAATGAGAAACATATCCATCATTTCCTAATTTGGGTCTTCAGTTGGTCTTCGTTGTTGCTGCTCCTGCTTGTTCCTGATCTTGAATGAACCTACATCATGTTGAGAAAATCTATTAGAGCCCTGAATATGAATTTCACTATGTTCTCTATCAACAACAATATAGTGCATTGTCTATAATGTATTGAATCGGTTGAATAAACATCAGAAGTATGCAAGAGAGCCTGAAAAAATGAAACATCACAAGAGCATTGAGCTTCGTTGTTTTTTTATCTAACATGTTTGTTCACTGTGTAGGTATAGGAGAAATCATGTTGCTGATCTATTTTTGAAGATATAATAGCATGTGGTGCAAAAACTGGCTCCCAAAAGGGTTGAGCCCAACATGCTACCCCTTAAAATTCAAGAGGGGTTTGAGAAAAGAATTCATATTCACATCCATAATTGCTCAAAAGGAAACATTCATTGAAGGAGTAAATAATAAAGCAACTGCAAGGACTTCAATATCATTGACCATTCATAATAGTCAATTCAAAGTGCAATGAATTGAAAATTATGAGTAGACAAGAGCTCATTTGAGTGCCCAAATTAAGTACAAAACATAATATAATGCATCATTTTCATATTGAGAGACTTCTATTGCTATCAAGTTTGAGTGCTTATTACTGCCATGTCATATTTTATTTATGCTAATTGTGTTGTTTGGAGTGTTCTCATTGAATAGGGCAGCAAAGAATGTGCTGCTTGTTATGTTGTTAGTGATGGTGTCAACATGGTGGATTTTTCATAAACATATTCATCTAGGTGATTATAAGTAATACTAGCGTATGAAGCAGTAAGGAGTACAATGTCATGAAGGTGATAGTGAACATGCATACATAATCAAAGGATCACAATAATGGGACAACAATCAAAGTAATATGATGAACATTTGCAAGGAAATGAAAATAAAGGTATAAACACACTTTAATATGCTATTCCTACTCATCATTGCAAGTGGAGGAGTAACAAGGTGCAAGCTGTGTTTATTCACAAACCAAGTAGTCATGCTAAACATAGTTAGAGCCATGCAAGGTATCAAGACCAACATATTCATATCAGCTGTAGCTGCTCTCAATAGGAGATAAAAATGCATGAAGAGTACAAAAGACTTCAATCTCTGTCAAGCATTGAAATGCAAAGTGCATAGTTGCAAATGAAGTGAGCAACAACATGAAGAGAAAAAGAACCATTATGGACTATTTGTGTAGTGTATAATGATCATCATAGGTTTGTGAATGCAAATTCTAAAGGAGACAATTTTTTACATATAAACAACATCATAAAAGAATGTACTCATGATCTATTGTTCCACTGTATTGATATTGTTCAACTTTGAAAGTGAAACATTCATAAAAATGTTTTATCATTGAGTGTTTGATGCTTCTAGATGGTGAAGGGAAGTAGTGCCTCATGTATGTTTCATAATAGAGAATGAATTAAAGCAAACGATGGTGAGGTTTTCACTATGCTTGTAGGTGTATCCTGTTGTATTGCATTTACTTTTGATCAGCATAGAATGAAGAATGAAAATACAACAATTGAGTATTGAAAGAGTACCTAGTATGTGCTTTGAAAAGAAAACTCTTAATGGAACAAAGTTGCATTTCTGGGAACAAATAGAATGGAGCTACAGTTGCATACATGAAAGAAAGTAGAGCTATGTTGTTTCATTAGAAAAATAATCAATATTATCTCCCCTATTGCCTTATTGAGAAGCCAAGTATGCATTTCCTTGAAAGAAAATAAACAAATGCCATGATGGAACTAGGGTTTTGAAAAAATGAACAACATTTGCATCACATTCAAAAAATGGAGAACCCAGAAAAGTTTAGAGGTCATAGCCTTGCATAGTGAAACATTTTCTTTTGCTTTTGTGCAAGGAAAAGATAAAAGATGTTGTATCTTTTGCATATTTAGAAAATGGAGAAACCTCAAGTTACATCGAGCATGTGGAAAAGCCCAATTTGTGCTCTCAAAGGCCGCGACTTGAGAGAAGTGTTTTCTTCACAAATATCAAAACCCACTTGAGGTTTACATAGAAATCACAAATGCAGAAGAAAATAGAAAATATTCGAGCTCGTGCAAGCAAGAAGAACACTTGAAGAATAAGGAAAATGCATGGATGGTCGCGGCCATGAAGGACACCAAAACCTAGAATAGTAAATAGAAAATGCATGAGTTTCCTCTTTTCATAAGATTATTGTTATTCTATCATGGGTCGAGCTCAAATCGAGCTATCTGTTACACAAAAAATGAGAAAAGTAAGATGAGGCCGCGACCTATGATGGGAGAACATATAAAAAATTTCAAAGTGTTTTCACAGAATAATGCACTCATTATCATGCTCGAATTGAGTTTCTTGCAACAAAAAATGAATGATAATACAAAGATTTGAATGATGGAGCCTTACCTTCAGGGTTTTGTTGAAGAAAAAATACACACAAGGCTACGGGATTTCCCATTTTCTTCATCCAAAATACTAAAAAAAAAGCTCTTCATGTTGGCCCCAAAGAATAGAGGAGGTATCCAGAAGATAAACAAACAAAAGATGCATAAGAAATAATGGAGTAGCCACAGCCTGGAAGGCCAAAATACCTCAAAGAATGAAGATTGGCATCCAAATTGTGACCAAAGAAACTTAACTCTATGTCTCTTCCTTCGAAATCTTCAGGAAATTCCCCCAAACAACAAGAATGGTGAAGACAAGTTCAAAACACTAAGTCTCCATGGTGGCTCCAATAGGGATCTGTTTTTTCCAAAAGTGTCAAAGTGAAATGATGCAAAATGAGTGGATTTCGAATGGGTTTTGTTGCTAGGGTTTCCTTCTTTTTCCCTAATTTGAGTTTGGCATTTTGTCACATTGAGTTAAAAATCAATTGCTGAACTAATACCTTGGTGCCTTTGTGTTTGCCTTTGCATATATGC
Source organism: Sequoia sempervirens (assembly GCA_007258455.2). NCBI lineage: Eukaryota > Viridiplantae > Streptophyta > Pinopsida > Cupressales > Cupressaceae > Sequoia > Sequoia sempervirens. Next base: position 171,363,176 of record VDFB02358134.1, on the reverse strand, counting down.
CGAACTTAGATTTTTATGCCTTTGATTTATGTCATGACCTTGGAGAAAATCAATTCAATGACCTTAAAGCTTATGATTTTTCCTAAGTCTTGAGCACCCTAGGGTTCCTCTTTTGAATTTTGAGAAAAAATAATGTGATATGTGCCTAAAATATTTTTATGATTTTTTATACAAAAAAATCAAATATCTTGAGAGCTTAATTCATTGCTTTGATTTTTGCAAAGTATCAAAGTTTTATTTTATTGCAAAAATCAAAATGATCAAAGCCAAATTGTAAAAATCAAGACTAAGGTGTAGCTTTCTATATTGTAATTCTGAAACTGCAAAATTGTAAAACATTGATTAAGAAATGTTCCTATAAATTGCTTAATTAATTGTTATTTAAATATAGTTTATTGGTGCACTGAGTTCTCTTTAGATCTTTCTATTTAGAGTTTGAGTTCTTGGGCGAAATTGGAAAAAGATGAACAAACTAAACCTTCTATTTTTAGCTTTGAATCAGTTTGGGCCTAATTTTGTGACTCTTTTGGATCAACTTATTGGAGATAGAAAATTTCTATCTTACTCATGCAGTTTGGAGCAGTTTTGGACACTATTTGTCAGGCTTTTCTTTGGAGCTTGAAAATGGATCATAGTTGCTATTCCGAGATGTGGTTTCACTGTGATTTTTCTATTCTCACTCTTGGAGACAATTTAGAGGCATATATGGGAGAAAAACTTATGTTTTTCTTCGTTCAAATTATCATTTCTTGCTCTCCTACTCATTTTCAAAGAGTTTTGTAAACACTTTGTACTTAGATTTTGAGCTTGATACTCCTTCAGTTTTAATAAACAACAGAGCTTTCCTTCTCATTTTCTTGTCTCATATTTACAGTGATAATTTGATGTTTATTGTGATTCAAAATACATAATCCTTTATGTCTTATTATTGTGAACTTGTGTGCAAGAGTTTCATATAATTTAGGTTGTATTTTGTGTTCAATCATGTGAGCCTTCATACAAATCACTATTGGGTTATATGTTTTGATAGTGAGATTGTGAGAGTTGAAGTTTTGAGAACTTGTTACATGAAAAAAGCTATCAAAATCTTTAAAATTTTTGGTGAATCATCTTTAGGTTTTAGGATTTCACTTTCAATTTTCCTCCTAGCTCTTTCCTCAGAAAGTCTTTTAGATTAGGTGATTTTCTAGGGGAACTAGCCTACTCTGGAGATTCACTCTTTCCATATATTACCCACAATTTGAGAGTCTTTCCATGTTTCAATAGAATAGTAGAGTGTGACTTTGTTAAGGGTGCAATCCTGATTGACAATAGGTTTTGGTATGCCCGGTGGGACTCTAAAACTTGTTTTCAGAGAAGTTTTTGAGATTTGAAACTGTTGTTCTAGTATACATAGCAATCTTTCCAGCCTTTTGAGGTTTTAAGTATACCTAGCGACTCCAATTTATTTGGTTTGCATGTAGATCTAGTGTAACCAGTTATGAGAAGAGTGCAGACTAGTACAAATACTAGTGATGGAAAGGCAGTTTGCATTTGCACCTTTTAATTGGGGCAACCTATTGTTTATTGCACAACATGATGAAATTCTAGTTGCAACCCTCAAGAGCTTTCTTTATTTCACTGGAGAGGATCAAACCACTCTTGTTGAGCACATTCGAGATGTAGCAACCTTGTGCTCAGTTCATAATGTCACCAAGGAGAATGTGGAACTAAGGCTTTTGGCTGCATCACTGAAGGGAAAAGCCTTGCAGTGGTTCAGAGGTCTTCTAGTAAATTCAATTGCATCATGGGACCAGATGGGTGATGTCTTGCACAGGTAGTTTGAGGACAAGTTTGATCACTTGTCTTTGCTAGAGCAGTTGAGTACTATTAAGAGGGCTCCTCATGAGCGTATGTCAGATTTTAACTACCATTTCTAGAGGACATGGGATAGGATTTAAATGACGGTAAAGCCTTTACCCCAACGTGCATTTTTGTATTTTCTAAAGTCTTTAAATAGTGAAATTTCTGTGATGATTCAATCTATGGGTGGGTTTACACTTCCTAACGCTTATGATATTGCTATTAGAGAAAAAAACTGCCTTATTCAAGTTGGTAAAATAGCCCTAAGGCCTCTTATGCCCATTTTTCCTAAAGTACAGTCAATTGTACCCGTGTCTTTACCCCCTTTAGCTGTTGTCTCGTCACTTCCAACAATAAGATACTAAACTGCAACCCATGAGAATGCTATTCCCAATCCAAATAAAGGGATTAAAGAGCTAAAGGGAATGCTACAATCCTTTAGCAATACTGTTAGCGATGAATTTTTCAATCTTAAGAAGCAAGTTGGCAAAGAGCATAAACCCCATCAAGCCCCATATCAACAAAACCAGCCAAGCAGGCCACCTTTTCAAGCTGATTCCCAAGGTCCAAGGAGAAACTTCAACCCTATACCTTTTCATCCTTATAATCTTACTATTGCTATTCAACAAGATGCAACACAAGAGGATCCAAAACAATAGGGTTCTCGTCCTGCATATGGCCAACATGATGTAGCACTAATGAATTGGAAAGGTGAGGATTTTTGCAGGGTTAAATATGCACCTCAAGCTGATAAAAGGAAAGAAAGGGGAAGTGAGGAGAACTCTTTATTTTGGTTTGATGAGGTACCTTCTTTTGTGGACCAAGATGAAGAAAGCATGCTCATACCTGTAGTAGCTGCAGGTCAGGGGCAAGAGAATATTTTGGAAAACCAAGACCCCCTGGAACAACTGGATATTGATAACTATTTTGAGGTATCTAGCTGGTATAACAATGAGGAAGATTTGGAAAACCAGGAAAAATTGGTTGTAGAGGTGTTGAAGAATGTCAAGATGCCTATTTTAACTAATTTATTTGAAGAGTTTCCTTTATTTGTTTCTATTGATGAAGAAGATATATGTGATCCAACAAAATTGACAAGTTGTGAGCAACAAGAGCATGAGGATCACATTGACGAAGAGTTGATCCGTGAGCAAATGAGTCATGAAAATGTTGTTGTGGAGGTTCAAGACTGTGGTATGCTTGACAACATTCCTAAAATGGAGCATAATCAGGAGATTGAAGGCATGGATCAGATAGAGCAAAGTAGGGTGATGGTTGAGGAGTCAATTGATAAAAGTGAAGCTAACATGAAAACATTGGAGGCAACTTCCATTGAAGAGCAATTAAGAGAACTAATTGAGAGTCAGTCCTTCTAGGACATCTCATTTCTTGAATGCCAGGATCCTACTTGTTGGGCTTGTAGAGAGCTTGCTACTCTACTAAATTTTTGTAGTGAGCCCAAGCCTGAGCCATTGAATGATGAGGACAACAAAGGTAATAAGACAAGGGGCAACAAATCGACATTGATCATTTGCACATCAGTTTGTCAAGAGGATGTCCTATTAGACATCTAGCTTAGTTGGAAGCCAACAAAAAGGAGCAACCCCATGGAAACACTAATCTAGAGCATCAAGGGAGGTATCAATTGGAGCACAACTAGCCCACTTGTTCACTTGATCACCACTGGTTAACAAATCAAGATAGGTGGGTAGGTGACTACTTTTCCCTCCTTAGAAGGATGTTGCAACAAATTGATGGATATTTGACTTTTCTCCACATATTTTGGTTGATTCATAAGCATGCAAAGCATCTTCTGTTGGTTAGAAGGGGCAACTATTTTTTGAAACTAGATAATGGCTTTGTTTGAATATCGTTTTCACTAGATAGTGTAGGTTAGTAGATTAGTGTTGCTGCTAATAAGTGCTTGAAGAACATTTAATTTCAGTTTTTTCTTTCCCTAAGTGCTATTGCACATTGTTTTCTAGCCACCAGGGCCTCTTAGTTTGCTTTTAGTTTGGTTTTCTGCTGCTTTTTGGAGTATTTTCAAGTTTAATTTCATGAATTTCTGAGTTTTAGAGGGACATATTTGACTCTGCACCCAATGGATTTGTTTAAGGCAACTAGTCTAATGCTTAGTAGGCAAGCATTCAGTAGAAATCACCAAGAATGTTACCAATTTTCACCTACATCTCAAATTGGCAGAGCTAAAATAGCTTATGTTCATTTTAAGGTGAAAAGATTTCAATTCAATTATGCTTTGATTAAACCATTGCATATATTGGAGTTCAAAGCGAAAAAGTTCAGTTTCATTGTGCAATGTGCTTTCAGTAAATGAGAGCATTCAGTTTTCCTTTCAGTGTTTAACAACATAAAAGAGAATACCAGAGATATAATATATTGCTCTCATTCATCTTGCAATGATTCATATACTTTACAATGTTTCATTCGTTTTGCAAGAGAGAGATATACATAATTATACAAGATTGGAAAATGTTGTTTCACATTCATTGGAAAGAAATGAGAGATCAAGTGTCCCACACAAGCCGTGGGAGTAGCTGAACTGACACATTATAAGGAATGAACTATACAATTGAATATTAAGAAAGGAAAAGAAGCATATAATGAAAAAAATATCCATCATTGCCTGATTTGGGTCTTCAGTTGGTCTTCGTTGCTGCTGCTCCTACTTGCTCCCGATCTTGAATGAACTTGCATCATATTGAGAAAATTTGTTAGAGCTTCGGTTATGAATTTCACTATGTTCTCTATCAACAACAATATAGTGCATTGTCTATAATGTATTGAATTAGTTGAATAAACATTAGAACTATGCAAGAGAGACTGAAAAAATGAAACATCATTGGAGCATTGATCTTCACTATTTTTTTTATCTAACATGTTTGTTCATTGTGCAAGTATAGGATAAATCATGTTGCTGATCTATTTCTAAAGACATAATAGCATGTGGTGCAAAAATGGGCTCCCACAAGGGTTGAGAGCCCAACATGCCGCCCCTTAACATTCAAGAGGGGTTTGAGAAAGGAATTCATTTTCACATCCATAATTGCTCAAAAGGAAACATTCACTGAAAGAGTAAATCATAAACCAACTGCAAGGACTTCAAGATCATTGACATTCATAACAATCAATCTGAAGTGCAATGAATTGAAAATTATGAGTGGACAAGAGCTCATTTCAATTCCCAAATTAAGTACAAAACAAAATATAATGCATCATTTTCATATTGAGAGACTTCTATTTCTATCAAGTTTGAGTGCTTATTGCTGCCATGTCATGTTTTATTTATGCTAATTGTGTTGTTTGAAGTGTTCTCATTGAATAGGGCAGCAAAGAATATGTTGCTTGTTATGTTGTTTGTGATGGTTTCAACATGGTGGATTTGTCATAAAAATATTCATTGAGGTGATTACAAGTAATACTAACGTATGAAGTGGTAAGGAGTGAATTGTCATGAAGGTGATAGTGAACATGCATACATAATCAAAGGCTCACAATAATGGGACAACAATCAAAGTAATATGAGGAACACTTGCAAGGCACTGAAAACAAAGGTATAAACACACTTTAATATGTTGTTCCTACTCATCATTGTAAGTGGAAGAGTAACAAGGTGCAAGTTGTGCTTATTCACAAACCAAGTAGTCATGCTAAAAAAAATTAGAGTCGTGCAAGGTATCAAGACCAACATATTCATATCAGCTGTAGTTGCTCTCAATAGGAGATAAAAATGCATGAAGAGTATAAAAGGCTTCAATCTCTGTCAAGCATTGAAATGCAAAGTGCATAATTACAAATGAAGTGAGCAACAACATGAAGAGAAAAAGAACCAGTATGGACTATTTGTGTAGTGTATAATGATCATCAGAGGTTTGTGTATGCAAATTCTGAAGGAGACAATGTTTTACATATAAACAACATCATAAAAGCATGTACTCATGATCTATTGTTCAACTGTATTGATATTGTTCAACTTTGAAAGAAAAACATTCACAAAGAGGGTTTATCATTGAGTGTTTGATGCTTCTAGATGGTGAAGGGAAGTAGTGCCTCATGTATGTTTTAGAATAGAGAATGAATCAAAGCAAACAATGGTGAGGTTTTCACTATGCTTGTAGGTGCATCATGTTGTATTGCATTTATTTTTTCTTAGCATAGAATGGAGAATGAAAATACAACAGTTGAGTATTGAAATAGTACCCAGTATGTGCTTTGAAAAGAAAACTCTTAATGAAACAAAGCTGCATTTCTGAGAATAGATAGAATGGAGCTACAATTGCATACATGAAAGAAAGTGGAGCTATGTTGTTTCTTCAGAAAAATAAGCAATATTATCTCCACTAGTGCCTTATTGAGAATCCAAGTATACATTTCCTTGAAAGAAAATAAACAAATGCCATGATGGAACTAGGGTTTCAAAAAAATGAACAACATTTGCATCATATTCAGAAAATGGAGAACCCAGAAAAGTTTAGAGGCCACAAATTTGCATAGTGAAACATTTTCTTTTGCTTTTGTGCAAGGAAAAGATAAAAGATGTTGTCTCTTTTGCATATTCAGAAAATGGAGAAACCTCAAGTTACATTGAGCATGTGGAAAAGCCCAGTTTGTGCTCTCAAAGGCCACGACTTGAGAGAACTGTTTTCTTCACAAATTTTAAAAACCACTTGGGGTTTACATAGAAATCACAAATGCAGAAGAAAATATAAAAGATTTGAGCTCGTGCAAGCAAGAAGAACACTCAAAAAATAAGGGAAATGCATGGATAGCTGCAACCATGAAGGACACCAAAACCAAGAATAGTAAACAGAAAATGCATGAGTTTCCTCTTTTCATAAGCTTATTGTTATTCTATCATGGGTCGAGCTCAAATCGAGCTATCTGTTACACAAAAATTGAGAAAAGTAAGATGAGGCCGCGAGCTATAATGGGAGAACATGCATAAATTTTCAAAGTGTTTTCACAAAATAATGCACTCATTATCATGCTTGACTTGAGTTTCTTGAACCAGAAAATGAATGACAATATGGAGATTCGAATGATGGAGCCTTACCTTCAGGGTTTTGTTGAAGAAAAAATACACACAAGGCCCCAGGTTTTCCAATTTTCTTCCTCCAAAATACTCACAAACAATCTCTTCATGGCAGCCCCAAAGAATAGAGGAGGTATCTAGAAGATAAACAAACAAAAGATACATCAAAAATAATGGAGTAGCCACGGCCTAGAGGGCCAAAATACCTCAAAGAATGAAGGTCGACATCCAAATTGTGATAAAAGAAACTTACCTTTGTGTCTCTTCCTTTGAAATCTTCAGGAAATTCCTCCAAACAGTAAGAATGGTGAAGACAAGTTCGAAACCCTAAGTATCCATGGCGGCTCCAACAGGGCCCTAATTTTTCCAAAAGTGTCAAAGTGAAATGATGCGAAATGAGTGGATTTCGAATGGGTTTTGTTGCTAGGGTTTCTCGCTTTTTCCCTAATTCGAGTTTGGGATTTTGTCACATTGAATTAAAAATAAAATTTTGAACTAATACCTTTGTGCCTTTGTGTTTTCCTTTGCATATATGCTGAACTTAGGTTTTTATGCCTTTGATTTATGTCATGACCTTGGAGAAAATCAAGTCAATGACCTTGAAGCTTATGATTTTGCCTAAGTCTTGAGCACCCTAGGGTTCCTCTTTTGAATTATTAGAAAACATAATGTGATATGTGTCTAAAATATTTTTATGATTTTTTATAGAAAAAAAATCAAATATCTTGAGAGCCTTAATTCATTGCTTTGATTTTTGCAAAGTATCAAAGTTTTATTTTATTGCAAAAATCAAAATGATCAAAGCCAAATTGTAAAAATCAAGACTAAGGTGTAGCTTTCTACATTGTAATTTTGAAACTGCAAAATTGTAAAACATTGATTAAGCAATGTTCTTATAGATTGCTTAATTAATTGTTATTTAAATGCAGTTTATTGGTGCACTTGAGTTCTCTTTGGATCTTTCTATTTCTGAGTTTGAGTTCTTGGGTGAAATTGGAAAAAGATGAACAAACAAAACCTTCTATTTTTAGTTTTGTGTCAGTTTGGGCTTGATTTTGTGACTCTTTTGGATCAACTTATTGGAGATAGAAAGTTTCTATCTTTCTCATGCAGTTTTGGACACTGTTTTTTAGGCTTTTCTTTGGAGCTCAAAAATGGATCAGAGTTGCTATTCCGAGATGCAGTTTCACTCTGATTTTTCTATTCTCACTCTTGGAGATAGTTTGGAGGCATATATGGGAGACAAAATTATGTTTTTCTCAGTTTAAATTATTGTTTCTTTCTCTCCTACTCATTTTCAGAGAGTTTTGTAAACACTTTTGTCCTCAAATTTTGAGCTTGATACTCCTTCAGTTTTAATAAAAAACAAAGCCTTCCTTCTCATTTTCTTGTCTCATATTTGCAATGATAATTTAATGTTTATTGTGATTCAAAATACAAAATATTTTGTCTTATTATTGCTAACTTGTGTGCAAGAGTTTCATATAATTCAGGTTGTATTTTGTGTTCAGTCTTGTGAACCTTCATACAAATCACTATTGGGTTATATGTTTTGATAGTGAGATTGTGAGAGTTGAAGTTTTGAGAAGTTGTCAGAAAAGTTATCGAAATCTTTAAAATTTCTAGTGAATCATCTTTAGGTTTTAGGATTTCTCTTTAAGTTTTCCTCCTAACCCTTTCCTTAGAAAGTCTTTTAGATTAGGTGATTTGGTAGGGGAACCAACCCACTCTGGAGATTCACTCTTGCCATAGATTACCCACAATTTGAGAGTGTTTCCTTGTTTCAACAGGATAGTAGTGTGTAACTTTGCTAAATATGAGTAGAGTATGCAAGCTCTTGTTTTGTATAAATGAAACATGTCACTTTACATCAGACACAATTGATTACAAGCTGCTACTAGTGGCTATGGAAGAGCATTTCTTATACCATATGCTTCTACATTTATTATATGCTCAATCTGATTTACCAGAACAACCCAAAATAACACAATTGATTCCAAGTTGGTAGTGGTGGCTATGGGATCCAAACCATATTACCAAACAAATTACTTTGAGAATCCAGAAGGCTTGCAGGTACCATGTTGGGGAAATGGGAGCTATGAAGATACAAAATGTACCTATCTTGTTTAAGAAGTAGAGTCATGAAAAAGATAAGGGGTATTAAATTTTCTACCACCTTCTACGTGTTGTTTCTATGCATCGAGATAGCACACAATGAGTCTAAAAGTCCACAGTTCCTCTTCGAGGGCCTCTATCAAAATGGAGTATGAGAAGTTTCTGACTTTGAATGTAATCAATATTAAAATACTTATGTGGGTGTACTCTTTGTGAAAGAACTTATCTCCATCAGAGCTCCTCATCCTTGTTCAAAACTTGTATTAGAAGTCAGGTGAACTAGATCAACTTCTTTCCAATTCCATCCATTCTATACTTGAAGGAAATTGGTCTTTTCCTTTGTAACTACATAAATGGAGGTAGGAGAATTTAGAGTATCCCCAATAATACCACATCATCTTCTTCCTTATTAACCTTGCAAAATGAAAACCCTTATGACAATTCAAAACATTTCACTCAATAGTAAATCCTTTAGCCTTCTATGAATGATTTCAGTTGTGCTCACTATCCCTATTTATGGGCTAGTGGCCACTACTACCAACCTGATTTCTTGTGAGTCATGCAAGGTATAATTGTGCAAACCAAGTAACCAACTTAATCATGTAACTTAAGTCTTACATTTACAATGTTTATTTTGATTGACATCTAGCTACATGTACACTATACCTCAAGCTAACAAGCTTTCAAAATTGCCACTCAAACGATATGAAATCATTACAAACCTTATTTAAATTGATGACTGGATTAATGAAATCATCATCTACAATATGTCATGTAGTTTTCAATATAAAGATATCTAATCACTCGCTTCAGATGTACATATGGAATTAATCTATGGTACCACAACCACACTTTCTTCAAAGAAAGACAATCTGGAAGATATTGTGGAAATCAATAAAAAGAAAGCACATGCAACATGCCATACTTTTTTCCATTTTCAGTATCAAGTTATCAAATCAAACATTTCACTCGCTTTGGATTAGAAGAGAAACTTAATTTTGTATCTTTTAAAGATTTCCCTTGTACATATGGCATTAATCTGCATTACCACAACCACATTTTTCTTCAATGAAAGACTATTTGGTGGATATGTGGAAATCAATAAAAGTATTGAGAATTAATGAAAGGTAGAGCACTTTGAGACATTGAAAAGAGAGAATTAAATGACTTGTTTTAGTTTAATCATTATCAATGTCCACTACTAATTCACAATAAATTTCCCTCACTTATGATCAAAACTATATGTTGAACTTGAATTATACAAAAAATATAAATATCTTCTTAGACTTAAAAGCCATATTTTTATATTGAACAAAGAAAAAAGATTTACAAGAATTGAGCCACGAAGAGTATTTTAATTTAAGTAGCCATGAATTACATAGCCATCTTGGCCAAAAGCCACTAACTGTGACAAAAAATTATCATAAAATACATATTATAAGAGTTGTGCAATAAAATATAGACACAATTCATTACTAAAAAATTCTGTAACAATAGCATAGGCCCTCAACCGGGTGTTTGAGCAGGATGTGAATCAAATTGAACAAAGTAACAATAGAGAAGAAAATGGAATCACCCAAATCCTTCCTCCAAAAATCCAGACTCTACAATGATTCATTGGTCGTATCACACACTATACCACACCTCATATTAACCATGACAAAATCTTTCACTGTAGAAGCAACTAGTTCAAGTTTGGGGAAGATTCCACCAACAGGCTTTAACCCAATTTCAAAATTGTAAAGCTCAAGTGCCAACTCCAATGAAGAAAGAGAGTAAATGAAAGGCTACAAATAACATATTGCCATCATCTTCACCAAATCTTTATCTAACAAAATGTCCATGCAATTGGACAGGAAAGTAGAAGCTTCTCAGAAAATAAAGTGTGGGGGTTGTTCTAAAGCCATTCCCTACCCACAATTATTCTTAGCCTCCTCAACCTGTATGCAGGGAATAGTAAAAACCATACCCATATTTTGTCTATCATAGGCATCGTTGCTTCTTTTCTCCCAAAAACATTTGGGTAGCATGACGTGCCATGAAGACTCCATAATATCATAAAAAAAATTGAGAATAGAGAAGAAAGAAAGAAAAGCCAAATATATTATAAATGATATGAAGAACATCAAATTGGTGAAGTATATATAGAATGAAGACATCAAATACTCAACACTTGAACATTTAATTCACCACTTGATGTGACAATATTGTTTTGAAAAAATTGAGTCATGACTTTAGGTGATTTAATAAATAATAAAACGTCAACCATTGATATTTTAAAATCTAGCGATTCTGGCATTATTTCAAAGCTTTGAATTTACAAGTCTAGTGCTTCAGACATTTGCTTCCGGAATGCAACTTTGTTAAGTTACAGTCGTCCATCTTGTGAAAATCGTTGATCTTTGATGAACTTAGCACTGACCATTTCTTTATTTTAGACTATTAACCATGAGTTGAAGCTTGGTCCCACTGAGGAAAGATGTCGCAATCCTACATTACCATGGAAAATTGATGACATCACCTTCTCAACAGTGCGAGCGCATGAGAGCCGCCTGATCGTTAATCGTTGATCGCAACCACTGATTTTTCATGAGAAAATATTTGTCACTTGACTTAGGAGATATTAAAGTCTTTGATACTCCATGAAACTGATAATCACCTAGGTCGAGGGGCTAGTCACCACGATGACTCCAAAGGCTTAATTCATAACTTAAGCGACCTTCAACTTCTGGTAGCCAATCAACAATAAAATATTATTTTGGGTGTCATGACTTTAAGTGATTTAATAAGTAATAAAACGTCAACCATTGATTTTTGAAAATATAATGATTCTAGTGTTATTCCAGAGGTTTGAATCCGTAAGTCTAGTGCTTCAGACATTTTCTTTTGGAATGCAACAACAGTTGTCCATCAAAAATTCATCAAATGGTCGTGGGTTATATTGATTTGCATTGACATCTAGCTTCAGACATAATAAATATGTTGACACTTGTCCCCATTCCAGACACTTTATGAAGGAATTTTGATGTGTGGAAAATTTGTCCCAGAATAGAACAATATGTAGCATTTGATATTCGCCACCCATGTTATGATTTTTTATTGGCATACCAGTTTATTTCACCAATGAATTTTTTATTAGTTTGAGATTATGTTTAATTCGCTAATGTTTTTTTTATTCATTTGAAAAATAGGTTTAATTCACCAACGAAAATATATTTTTGGTTTGAATTTTTTTTTAATCGCCAACAAAAATATTTTATTTGTTTGAGTACAGGTTTAATTCGCCAATAGAAATATTTTGTTGTTTTGAAAATATGTTTAATTCACCAATGGAAATATTTTATTGGTTTGAAAATAGGTTTTAATCGCCAATGAAAATTTATTTTACTAGTTTTAAAATTTTCAATTCACCAGGTTTTTCCATAGACTTTTAGCGATTACAAAAGATTTGCCACTTGAGATTTTTTTTCCCGAAAAACAAAAAAAATCGCCAATAAAATTAATTTTTTTTTTAGAAGTATACAAGATTCACTGGGATTTTACACCTTCATCGAGGGGGGTGTTAGCTCTCAAAAATGCAGGTAAGAATACCTCAAGAGGTTGCCAATCTCTTGATACGTTTAAGGGTAACAGACAAGGCCAAATGATTTTGAACCTTCTTCTCTTCAGGTGCTGCTAGACCTAGGCGGGTGTACCTATGTGAATGAAGCAGACTTAAAGTTGTATGACTTGATTGATTTGATGGATCTATTGTGATGACACAAAGTGTAATAGATGAAAGATTGCTAACTACTCCTACTAAAATGTGAGATGTGAATGTTTGAATAATACTTTATAAAATTCTAAAATGGAATTGGTGTGACCAGTGCCTACTTTTATTGGGCTAATGGAGTCAAGAGGTAAATGATATGTGTTTCCCCTTTTTGGCTTAACTCTAGTTGCTAGGCACTTTTGAGAATGAGGTTCTATGACTGGCATAAAACTTCACTAAATTTATGACTTGCATAAATTGTGCTGGAATATTTTCTTACCAGGTTCTTCTTCAATTATCCAAAAGAAATCTTTAAATCACTGTGATTCATCCAAAAGAATTTAAATCTGACTTGCAGACACCAATTGATTAATTCACACAAAATGAGAATGCATTTTGATTAATCAGAAATATACTTGATATACTGATTTAAATGATTAAAAGACCTCAAGTTGGAGACAACCAGATAAAAATGTAAATAATTGCATCACAACAATGAGATTTCGCCAAATTTATGTATTCCTCTCCATTATATAATTTGAAAATATTTTACAATATACAACATGATGTTTTATTTTGACAACAGTTCACCCTATCCAACTACCTAACCTACTGATTTCTCCTAAATCTAATCTCCTTTTTCATGATTTTACTGTACATATCTACAATACCCATTTTAGGGTTATGACCCTTCATTTGTTCCAGTGCAACTTTTCAATATTCTTTCGTGAAAATAAAATATTTAATTAATTGCCATTTTGGAAAATTAAATATTTGAGTTAATCTTCATCATCTCGGGTGAAATAATCAATTAACCTTCCATAGATGAAATAATTGACTTTAACTCCTCATCCTTGCATTCCCGTGAAAATCATTTCGCAATAAATTCTAATTCCTTTGCTAGAAAATCTCCTGTTCATTTCAATTTAATAAGTTATTCTTTGGGTAAAATAATTATTCATCTTTTTAATCCCATTGGCGAAAATATCCCACCTCCTTGCATAAATACTTTACAATATTTAACCCCCTATACATTTGTGGGTAAGATTATTCACCTTATAACTCCCCTTGCCTATTTTACATTTTAGTGAAAATATTTTATATCTTGAAGAAAATATTCACCCTCACCTTTATTAAACAAGTTATTACTTTATTACCCCGCAATTTCAATATTTAAATATCCTTTCAATCTTTACCCATATTGCACAAGCATCATTCATTTTAATATTCATATCGGCTTCATATCATCGGTGTGACATGCATCATCGATGAAACTTATACATTTTTTATCCCGATTGTATTACATTTCCCCGATGAAGTTCCCATCGGCGTAACTTTCATTGTCAGGCAAATTTATGCCGATGTAGTATCTCTTGCCGATGAATTTAGGGTTTTTTCTCTGTCATTTCTTCTGGTCCTCCATTCACTTGTGTCATTCATCGAATATCATGTTCCTTGCACTCTGCATCACCTTAGACCCCATTTCCGCCTTACATCTCTGCGCCCATGATCTTGGCAATAGGGTATCTAAATTTCTTCCTGCTGATTCCATTTATTGAGGCATTTTCAATTGCTCCCCTTTTGTGTGTGACCATTGAATAATATCTATTTTGCTACACCATTCTAGAACTGTGTGTAGCTAGTATCACTCTCCACGCTTAGTGAAGATATCAACCAAGAAGCATATAATTGTTTGCGAACATATGAGGTAGATTCTCAATTTCCCAGTTCTCTGTGTAATGAAAAGAGCCTTGAATGCATCCAATATAGATCTAATACCTCAGAGCAACTAATTCAGTCCAAGGTTAAAATATGGCTGACACCTAAGTATCGACATCTTTAAAATTTATTCACTTCCCCAAACTCATCTTGTGCACAATCTGTAATTCTTACAATCATTGTGATCATGAAATGCTATCACTACGAAGTGGCTCATCAGACAAGTTTGTTGCGAACACTTATATAGCAAATTTGGTCACCGTCATTGCTCATATGGGAAATCACGAAGATTAGAGAGAGTTTTTATGCTTTCTATTAATGACATATTGTTTTTCCAATGACCTCATCTTACAACAAATCCTTCTTTTCCATCGGGAAGACCATAAGCATTGTTGGGATATTTTATTTTTCTACTCAATGGTGGATATCTCCTTGTACGACTTAATGCTTGAAATGCTTCTGAAATGTTTCAAACCAATGTTGTTGTCTTATTGATGGGGTCACATAGTATTCATTTTGTAGCCATGAACCAATCTCCAAGTTTCGCAAGTTGTTTCAAAAGTACTTGAATGAAGCTCCCTACGTCCTCCTTAAGTTTCTTCAATCTCTGGACCAATGAGAAAACATGGCCTTCCCTCTCCAGATTGCATGATTATTGACTTAGAAAACTTATTTCATTCCTACCAAATTCCTTTCACATTATTCCCATTCTATAGTATTCATCGATCAAAGCATTTTCACAATTCATCAATGCTATAATCTTAAGGATTATGCGTAACCCGCTTCCACCATCTCATCATACGAATTCAAAGCCTGCAAGAGAACACTCGTTCCTTTGACAACTTGCTTCTTGACAACAAGGTCCCTCTGTTATACTCCAAGGAAGCCTCTTCTTTGCAAGGAATAACTTTCCCTTTAAAACTTTCCTCGGTATAGAATCCAAATATGACATGAATTCTTGAGAGTGCAGATAAAAGTTCAAGTAGATATGAAATGGGATCTTAGAGTTTTGACAACTTATGTGGATGCTTGGCCTAGCCAAATCTCCTAGATCAAATGTACAAGTTTTGAAAGGTTCATGATGAGTCCTAAGTTCCCAAAAGCATAACATTCCAAAAGATACCCCTGATTTAAAATACTCAGGGGCTTTTGACTCAGTGGCTGGTTTCTACCATTGAGGAATGGTTTTTCACAATTGACTTCTAACATGGCATGAGCAAGGAGATATTTTATGTGGTTTCCATAACCTTCTTGAGTTTGCAATAAGTCCCAAAGTGTCGAAAATGTAAATATTATGAGATGGGGAATAACAATTCTCAACCCTAATTCATCAAGTTTGAGAACTTGTACTATGACAAAAACAGGTCAGGTAGCCTCCAAAATAATTTTGAAAACTGATCACATGATCTCGAAAACCCACGAAATCTCACTAGTGTGTTATTTGAAGGTAGGGGAGTATGCTTGTAAACTGATCTGGCATGAACTTGTCAAAATTGAAAACTGTCAATAATCAAAGTAGCTTACTAAGTGATTTTCTGCAAAATTGTGCTTGGTAAATTGTGTAAAACTCATTCGATTTTGGCTTTGCAAAAATACCAAATGATGCCCAAAAGTTCTGAAAATTGACATGGAGGAAAATTTTAGTGTAGAGAATCGGAGGCACTAAACACTTTATTTTGATCATCATCCATTTACTCAATATTTACCCTCAAAGTTGATCATTTTAACTGAATTTTCACTGTACTGACAGCTGATTTTCTCAGAAACCCTTCAACTTGGATTTTCAAAAACTCATCAAAACTCATAGTTGAAAATTGGTGTGCACATTCACATATGATAAATGAACACTCTTGCAAGACGATTTTTCTTGAAATTGCATTGGCTCCAAGTTTTGATTTTTCAAAGTAGGCTCTCTAGGTAGATTTCACAACTGTACTCCTGAGTGTTAAAATCAATTCTTTGAATATGGGAACCCAAAATTTGCATGAAATTTTAGGCTCCAACAGGGGGGAGTTCTTAAAGTTATCCTTGGCGATCAAGGAATGTTTTACCTTAGAAGTCTTGATGGAAACCTCATGGAGCTATCAGTTCATGGTCACCATCTCAAACATCACTTATCCCAAGGGTGAGATTTTGGGAACCTTTGTATTATATATGTTTTGGTTATTTTTGTTTTTTTGTCCATGTATATATTGTTTCCTTTAAGGTCACAACCCTTGTTTGTTATGATGAAGTGTAAGTCAGTCCCGGTTTGTGTCATGTCTAGTTTTTGTTTGCTCTCGAAGATATAGATTCTCGTTATTCTTGCAAGAGGCACATGTCCCCAATTAGAGCCAATGTTGGCACCCCATTTTGTCTCTATTCTACCTCATAATATTTTCATATTTCCTTTGTTTTCCCATTTGCTGATAACTAAATTGAGATACTTTATGTGGGTTTATATGTTTAAGAACTTCTCCATTATGTTTCCTTTTGTTTGGTATTTTAGCCATTTATTCAAAGTTTGAAATATATAAATTTGGTTGTCTTTTTTTCAATATTTCCTTTAGGTTTTGAAACCTCTATCGGAACTTGATAAGGTTTCCTCATGAAATGAAGAAAAAGTGAAACCATAGGTGTTTAGCTCTTTAGGGTTTAGGTACCTCTCCTTATTTCATTTAGAGGGGTTTGTGGTAGCGGGGGTTTGATGGATTTGGACAAGGTATAAGATTGACTTGCAACCTAAAAGGTGAATCAACTTTTCGTTGACCAAATTTGGAATGAAATTGGAAATGAAATGCAATGAAATGACTAGGCTAATAATGCAATTAATTATTTTGATGCAAAAATAATAGATCCAGAAAGTCATAGATAAATTCAAACTTTAGAAACAAATTGAGCAGAGTACTGTGCATGTATGATATGAATTTGAAGCTGATTTTTGAGGACCTATTCACCTTGGGTGAATATTTCCTAGTAGAGGAATTCCAGATCTAATCTCATAGTCCTCTGATGCCAGATTTGAGCCTTATTTTTCTACTTGTCGTACTGTTGGATCTTTGTAAGTTGTCAAGGTGTAGGGTTTGAATGCAACAATGAATAATTGAATTTCAAACTTCTCCAAATCTTCTTTAGATCTAAAACTTGCACATTCAAAGAGAGGAGAAAGGTTGTGCCATTTAGGGGCTTTCCTTAGTCAAACCCGATGTTAGTGTTTCCAATTCCACAATGGAAATGCAAATGATAGGGAGCCTATCCTTTTGAGGGATAAGGCTAAATGATAAAATTTATGATGAATCAACAATGGACTGCAACTCACCATTCAAAAATCGATTCCTTGAAGGACTAAAATACAAGATCTCCTCAAGGCTTGATTGTTGTTGGCTTGATTTTCTTGAAGACCTACAAGGGTTAGATCTCACAAACAATATGATAACATAAACATGAAAAAACTCACATACACTTTGACATGATGCTTTGATCTTGAACTTCTGTAATAAATAATATCTTGACTTGCTTGATATTGATAGCCCTCTTGATTTCTAATAATTGCTAGATACATTTCAAATGATGCAATAACTAGGCATTTATACATAATTATTCTAATTTCTCAAAAAATAAATCTTGACAATTGACTTTGGACATTTGAAATTTAAATAAAAAAATGCCACCTTTGAAATATTCAATTTTGGGATCAAAATAGGGGGACTTAGTTGCCCTAGGTGACTAGGTCCCAACCCTATTTTGCAGGACATATGGTGTCAAGGGAAAATAATAAATGAATGTTTTGCTTTTCCACTTGCAATTTGTCAATAAATGTTAAAATGGGCCACAAAACACATAATTTAGGAAATTAGGTATACAATTAGGTCCATGCACTTAGGGGGAGCAAAACATAGTGTGAAATTGTCAAGGGTGACAATTTATGACACTGCACCTCATTACCTTGTCGAATTTTGACAAAGGTTTCTGAACTTGTTTGTTTTACCGAAATTACTTAAGTATCGAATTTTGTGGATTTATTTAGAGGTTTTGAAACCTCTATTGGGGTCCAACAAGATTGTCACAACTTTTTTGGGGCTTGATGTGGGTTTCATAAGTCTATTTTATAAAAGTGATAAGTCATTTTTTTAATGATTTGGCATGGTTTCGAAACCTATGTTGGACCTCAATAAGGTTCTCATAACCTTGTTGAATCTTGATAGGGTTTTTCAAATCTTTTTGTAATATCATAAATTGCATCCTATGCAATTTCACATTACATATGCTTTCCCCTTTAGTTACAATTGGGACAATTATGCTCTTTAATCCCAATTTCAATCAAAACCATCTTTCAACACGTGGAATTTTTAGCTCCTCAATGATTAAGTATGATTTTCACTTAGACAGGTGTGCATCATGAAGACATATGCACCTCGCGCTCACGTCATGTGAAAATATTTGATCATGTTAGCCATTGAGATGTTATGCTTTCCATGTTCTAGCAGTGTAATGCCTCTACCAACTTGCACTCTCATCGAGGACCTCTCGGGCATGCAATATTGAACCAAGAACCATCCTTTCTCTAGGATCTTGATCTTTTGAAGAAGACACAATTTTTGAGCATTCTACAACACTCTTTTTCTCTTCTTCTCTAATTCACAATAATCTCCATCTTTCTCATACACATATCTTTCAAACAACTCTACCTCTCTCTCTCATTGGCAACTTTTAAAGAAGATCCATTGTTCCACCATTGTTACGATCATAGTGACATCTCATAGAACTCCATCACTCTCACTTGAAGAAGTCTCTTCCATCTTGAGGATTCTTGCCGCTTCTTAATTGCACCAACAAGCTACTTTGATTTTTTTCTTGAGAGTGGTAACTCTACAAGATTTTA
The DNA here is from genome assembly GCA_007258455.2 of Sequoia sempervirens. Taxonomy (NCBI): domain Eukaryota; kingdom Viridiplantae; phylum Streptophyta; class Pinopsida; order Cupressales; family Cupressaceae; genus Sequoia; species Sequoia sempervirens. Next base: position 171,343,838 of record VDFB02358134.1, on the reverse strand, counting down.
TATTGAGCATATTATCTTTATTTTGTGAGCATATCGTTCTTTCCATTGCTTTATGTCCATTTTTCTATCATCTTTTCTAAGGATATCCATGAAGGTGAGAACAAAAAAATGAGGGTTTGATTGAGGAAAAATCCTATACAACCACCCAACCCCTCTCTTTGGTCTTATGTGTGTAGGTACAGGTGAAGGAGCTATTTGGAGAGAGCTTTGATCTCGTCGGGTGCCTTCAATGATATACTAAACTCTTCCTTATCAGTCTCATTTAAATCCATTTAGTATTTTCCTTTAAACTACTTTATATTTGTTGTACAATCATATTTCATATCCTTTCACGTCCAAAACATTGTACAAAATGTTTTGAGTTTCTCTGTGACGATTCTTGTTTTTTGCCCATATAGGACACTAGCACAACACATCATCTGATAGTCATGTGTTAGTCCTAGGAAAAGAGCTTGTTAGGTTGTCTAACAAACCTCTATACTCTATACTTTTGGTTTCTAAAGTCTAAAGGGTTCAGATAATATTTGTGCTCTATTAAAGCACATATTTAGTTAATTAATAGGTCAACTTGAAGGTCACAATTGCCTGAAGGCTTACCTAAATGGAGGGTTGAAACTTGGATCGTTGAAGGATTTGACTATCCTTCGAAGTGGTTCACTTTCCATACTCTACGCTTTTGAAAGGATCTGTTTGGTGAAGGTTTCAAGTGCTCACTAGTAGAGTTGCGAGGTTTTAAAACCTATGTTGGCTCTTGACAAGGTTCTCACAACCTTGTCGGAGCCTGACATGGTTTTCAAAACATTTTTGAAGAATCAAAGACTTTGGCATTTTCAAAGGTTTGTTGGCAACGTAGGGTGGTTCATGAATTTGTGTCAACTCTTGACAAGGTTCTCAAAAACCTTGTCGGATCTCAACACACCTTTTTAAACCTATTGAAAACTTTGAAGAGGGCGTGTTCTTGGGATTAGTGGAGATTTAAGATGGTTTTGTAATGATCAAAAGTTGTCGATAGTGGTTATTTTTGCATCATGTGTTGTTGATTGGAGAGGAAATGAGGGAATGGGAAAATTTTATACTTGTTAGAGTTTTGGGGTGATTTTAGAACCACCTATAAAGGGTGAAGGGATTGGGATAACCCATGGTTTTTCCAACACACAAAGGGATTGCCAAGATGTAGAGAGGAAGCTTGCGATAAGAAAAGAAAATATTTCAATATCATTTTAGAATATTTTCAAACAACTTGAGCACTAAGGGTAGTGGTGCCGATGGCATTAACTTTCCCACCTACTTGTAGTTGTTTATCCACCAACCCGTCCCTCCTTTTTTGAGTACCTTTAAGACTAGAAACAACATCAACAAATGGGTATGGAATTCTATACTCTACATGTATATTAGGGACATGGTTGGGCATGTTCTAATGAACATAAATGGTTGAGAGCTCTAATAAGAAGGCATGGCCCTTGCCTATAATTGCAAGAAATCGTACAAATTTTTAGGGCCCTTTTGCAAGTTTGCATGTTTCCTTTCTAGGTGACCTGCAACGAGTATATAGAGTTTTGTTTTCATTTTCTAAGGGATGGGAAAATCAATCAGAGGAGAGCAAAGAGAAAAAGGATTTCCACAGAGCTTGTATTTATTGTAGTTTAGGAAAAGACACCATTTGGTAGTTTTAACAACTTGGGTTTGTCCCAAATTTGTAATGAGCCATCACAATATTAGTAGAATGAATGCCAAACTATGGAATCAACATTGAATGAGTGTCCCCATTGAAATTGTGTTCATCTCTGGACATATTTATGATCAATTTATCAACCATATGATTATAAAAATCTCTGCAAAGATATTGCATAGTATCTATTCATAATTTTGAAAGGAACATTCAGGTCTATTAATGGATTAATAAGTAGACTCACTATATAGTCTACGACTATCATTTGTTTCTCTAAATGCATGCATAGAACCTAGTTTTCTTTTATGCTTTTGAGATGCATAGTCTTCTATGAAATCTTCGTTAAGGTTTCATAATAATGATTCAATCATTGCAAGTTTTGAATTAACTCATGACTCTGTAGCCCTACTTGGAATGGGTATTAGTCTGATAAGCTCCACTTCTCATCACCCAACACACTTAAACAAATTGATAATCATTTTTTTAGTTATGCTTTTGGTTAGTAAGGCTTCCATGTATGAGCCTATAACAGTGATAGGGGTTCTTACCAACATCTTAAACACTCTACATGATAAGCATTTTTTATTGTATAAATGTGCATAGCCTTGCATTTCCAAATTAACACATGGATATATTGTGATACTAGTATTGAGATACTCTGTGCAAGGGGTATATTTTGTAGTAATGTAGATGTTCAATGAAGACATCATCAATTAATTCAACACCTTAGGAAAACTCCCATTGGTCCTGCAAAACCAGAAGTGAAGGAGGTCTTACCCACCTCAGTTATTGCTCCTAAATTACCCAACTTGAGCATAGGTTTGTAGTAATATTTCCATGTTTGACACCCTTGACACTTGGGAGATTATCAAGGCGTAGGGATTGGGCACCAACATAAGTGGGAGTAAATCGATGCATAGAGATTTTGAGAAAATAACGAAACTTAGCAAAAAATGTGTAGCATATAATATTAAGACATTCCTTCAAAATGAACCCAAAACTAAATAAGAATTGAGATGGGTATACAAATTTCCACTATTACAATATTTAAGTTATCTATTTTTATATTTCTAAATATCATCACATGTCAATGGGCCTTTGGTCTACTAATGAAGTTGAATGGTTCTGATTGAGCCCAATAGAGATCAAGTCTTGATAAGTGAAAGGTACCAATATCCTAAGGGATGAGGTAGGGATCATGCCCTCGGTGACTTTGGTAGAATTGATACCCTTAGTCCATGACTCTCAGCTGAAGAGGTTTCAGCTTATGACTTGTGCTTCTCTAACTAAAATGTTGTTTGATAAAAAACCCTCTATATATATATATATATGAAGAAAATAGATTTTTTATTCTAATAACTAATTATAATAGATATAATTATTAACCATTCACTTCACAACTAAATAGGTAGAAAGGCAGAGAAAAAAAAGGAGGGTGGTCTTCTACCTTAATATATGGCAGCAATTTGTTTCCTCGGATGTGCATTAGAAAACAAGAAAAATGTAAATATATGTGGAATATCACATCAACCTAGCCCACATTTCCTAAAAATCCTCCATGTGGCAAACTGAATTTGGCATATGCACATTAAGAGCTTTTGCAGCAACAAAAAGATTGCTGTCAACACCATCTTCACTTTTGATAATGAAGTTTTCTATTTCGTTATATTCTGGATCAAACTTTACAGTTGTTGAGTTTTTTAAAATTTGCACAAGAAAGCTTTTTGTCAGGAGGAGACAGTTAAGCACTGCAACACAGAACATGTTAGAGATCCTTACAGGGCAAGAGCAGGCTGTGTGAAGGCCCTTGCCAGCCCTGAAATCTTGCCATTTTTAACAGGTTTGAGTGATGCATTGTCGGTGGGCAGCTGCCATTCACTTGGCATGTCAATGGTGGTACTGGAAACAAGGGTGGTGGTTGTGATCCTTCTGTAGGATCCAAGCCATTTGGATCTCATGTAGTGGTATTTTCTCCAAGGTGGAATGTGCATTGTTTTCTTTTTCAGTGATCTCTTGGCAGCTTGGCACATGATGCTGATAATCTGATGGAGTTTCTCAGCTTTCCCAACAAATATCTCTGGAAGGAGTTGCAGTAAGCCACTGTATTCCTTGGTTGGTCGGGCCACTTCAAACTGTGCCCTAAAATCTATGTCCACAAAAATTCTTTCCTCTCTTTTCACTTTTCTTCTTTCCATTATCACATCGATGTATTCAAAATCTCCTGCAAATGCAATGCAAATCATGTTATTTTTCCATAAGCACATATATACAACAAAGAATGTCAGAGAACCCATTTTTGGAGAAAGACATTATATATAAACAAAATATGCACTGATGAAGATGAAGACAGGCTACTGGTAAAAGGTTTATCTTTAGTAATGTAAGGTTTATCTTTAGTACTGAGCACCTTATCACAAGTACAAACAACATATGTTTTAGCACACTGTTTTGGATTATACATTCTGCCCACTAACCAATGTTTGATTGCTTATTTTCTCTTGCTGTGAAATTTGTGTTGCTAATTTCTCTATAAATACCTGAAAGTAATTCAATCTAAATTTAGCCTTTAAAACGATATTTAATTAATATGAGAAGTATAAGCTTGTGAATTTGGGTTGCAGCAGAGAGACTTAGACAAATCATTCTTAGATTGATTTCTTTCAATCTATTGGTATGAGGGGTATGAATTTAAGCTGATTTTTTTTCGGGTTAGAATTTGAATTCACTTCATAACATTTTCTTTCCAAAAACAAAAAAACAATTAAAAGAATTCTTAAACTGGGTTGAAAACAGTGGAAGCCCTTGTTTTAATTCAGCCCATCGAACATTCAGAAACTTTTTTTTTTTTTTTTGTTAGTTTTTCACCGATTAACAATATTATCTGAAACTGCAGTAACACAAACCCAACAGGAAATGATAGGTGGTAGTCAATGTACTAATCATTTATATGTGTGACACTGAACTCCAGTTAAACAATAAGTATTTTAATTAGAATGTGTTAACAATTTAAAACAATTCATGACACAATGTTAACTGTACTAGATGTTTCTGATAGTGGGAGTTTTTGTCATCCACGTTTTGGATCAAATTTTATGATCCATCACCATAAAATAGAAAGCAAGAGAAGAGAAAAATGATGGATCGATTGAAAACATCAATAAAAGACTCAGTCAAACCCAAATCCAAAAACATCTCATAAACTGAAAACTTTTTATGTCTACAATAATGCTAAATGCTATTATCTTAGAGTAGAGAGTCAAATTTATTACAGTCCATTCTTCTTTACAGTAGTCTCTTTCAATCCCAACCGAAAAAGGATAAAACGCCACAATTTTATCCGTTTAACGAAATTTCTGTCGAGATATACACATTGCTATCTAAAGAAGTTACCTGCAGGAAAGTCTCTGATGTGTTGTGGTCGTGACTTGCAAATTCCTGCATTGTATCCCATCATTTTTAACTGATTCACCAGACTTCGTAGCAGACGGCTCTTATTCTCATTCTCATTCCCATAACCAAATCTCACGTTTGTCTGTGCCATCTCAACAGCGTGGGTTACATATCTCAGCAGACACAAATCAACAGCATTTCTACAAGAGACCAGGCTCTGCACAAGAACAAGAAGACACCTTCAACATACCCTCTAAAGGAAAACAAATAAACAGTCCTACACTCATCAACCCTTCCTTCCAAAATCAAGAAACCTGCTCTAGACATCAGATTTTCACAATCTATGAAATTAGTCATAACTGTCTGGATTAGATTGTGCGATAGTTTTTTGGATTAGATTGTATGATCCATCATCAAAATGGTTGAGTGATGGTAAACAGAATGTATCAAAGATAATTCCTTAACTTAATTCTTTGAATAAAAAAGGAGAGCAGAGGAAAAGCTAAATTAGGGGGAATGGGTTTTCAGCCACTCCAATAGTACCTCTAACAGCTGAGCTGAATTGAGATCCTCAGAGTCACTCTCAGAGACTGACTCATCATCTCCATCGAGGCAAGCTCCTTGCTCATCTTCCATGAAACCACATATCATATCAGCTAAGGAAATCACAGACTCCCCTTCATGCTCACTTCCACTGCTTACACAGTAATCTTTTGAGGTTTGGGTTTCTTGATGATTCCCACACAGTCTTGCTCTCACTACTTCATTCAAAGGATCAGTCACCCGCTTAGGCCTCCTACCTCCAAAATTCACGTCCACCTCCAACTGTTTGGCAGTGTAGCTGCCAAATCTGGTTGACCATGACAGACTAAGACCAGGCATTGAGTACAAGGAAAGAAGAAGCAAGCCTCTAAGGCTAGCCAAACTAAATTTGATTTAAAAATGGCTCTTCAGAGCTGAAACTCATGACACCCACATCATAAAATTTCAAGATCTCTTTCTGCAAAACATGGAAGCCAAGCCATGGGATAACATCTGAGAGGAGGTGAGGTTTATATATCAGAATAATAATACAATCTGAGAATAAGATTGCAAGCTGGATTCCGCTTGGCTGTATTACGAGTCATCCTTTACTTGCGCATTCAGCATAAAACTGCAAACCAGCACACAGACACACGCATAAAACTATAGATCGACACACATACACACGTATAAAACTACAGACCTACACACAGATAGAGGTGAAAAGTGTGTTTCTCCCTCTTGTTCAGCAATCACATTTAATAATTTTAATAATGACTATAATTGTTCTTAAACTCGCACATTTTGTACTCTCTGCTCTTTTAAAACTTGAATACGTAAGTCTATTTTACTTCTTTACTCTACTTCTACTTTAAAGAACATTGGGTCATCCATCATTTATCTGATATGAGAGCATGAGGGATATTCATCCATCTTTTATATCGTATTTGTTGATAATTTCTTATATCATACCTGTTGATATTTGTTTTGCGAAGAGTCAAGGATTGAGGGATATCTATTCATCCCTTATATCATACATGTTGATCATCCCTCCCTTATATTGTACTTGTTGATATTTTTTGCGAAAACTCAAGGACTAAGGGATATCCATTCATCCCTTATATCGTACCTCTGAGGATTTAAACTTTGGGGTATGACATAATCAAGGAACACACCATCACCCTTAGCGATTACAATTGAACTACAATCATTTGGTCTCACTTTACTTATAATAAAACAAATACAAACAACATAATGTAGAGTTATTGTTACTAAGAAAAAATTCATTATTGTGATTTTTTAGTTTCATACATTTAATCTAGTTTATTCTTATCACATTTTCTAATGCATCCGGTTTCCAATATTTGTCAAATCTTTATGGGGTTTGATTATTAGTGAGAAATTTTCATTGTTCAACCTTCTCAAAACAAGCCTCTAAAGGTATCTATGACACAACCTAGTTTAGACACCTCATCTTTATTGTAAATAGAGGTTGCAAGGTTTTAGAGGATAGATCTACAATCTTACTAAACGTTTTTGTAGATAAAAGATGAGGCTACAATTGTATAAACACAACCATGTCAAAGAGGATAGGGTTGCACATGCATTAGTTCACTTAATACATAACACAAGAACAAAGAACACAAAAATTGAATGTATGGATTAGAATCCTCCTTTGTAATTTAGATTGGTCCAAAATAAAACGACGTCACTTCAATACAATTCTTTCAAACCATTTTAACTTACAATTTAAACAAATTTTTAGCTTTTTCATTATACTTCAACTTAGATTATAAAACAAATAAAATAAAGAACATAGAACAAAACAGTAATTTAAAAATTAATTATCCAACTACCTTTCCACTTCCACCATACAACTATATACCCATAATTAATGTTAATTTTTTCTAAATTTACACATACTTATATTGGCAAGATAAGTAATAACATGCACATCCATATCCAATGAGACATCCATAGGTGAAGGACAAGACATATGTGAGCACGTGGAAAGAGGTTTGGTCTAAAGAGAATAAATATAGATGGTGCATGTGAGGCAATAATTATGATATGCAAAGGCCCACGTTATGGTTATCTAAACTTTATCCTCAAGTTTGCTTGTAAATATTGATAGAGCAAACAAAACAAAATCCAAGCTGCTGGTTGCTGAGTTGTCAACATCATAGACAGCAAGGGTGGGCCCACGCTATCCATTTACATATCCAAGTTCAATTGTTGCAAATAATCACCTCCAATTATGGAGGCGTTATTGGTCCACCATTACTAAATTTAAAATTAGAGTTACTGATGAGTTGGTATGAAATGGGCCATGTTTTCTTTTACCAAGGGAAATGGATAACCATCAAATAATTGCTAGTCGTATCAACTCATTTTGGAGTGCCTTGGTGCTCAAAAGGATGATGTCCTCCCCCAATCACCATACCTTTCTTATCCATTTTAAATCAAGCATTAGCCTTTTTCATTCTAGTGTGTTTCATAAAAGTGCACTTAATAGTTGCACATTAGTTTTAAATTTCGTTCATCTAGTTCTTATCTATATGATATTTTCTTTGTGGAAGTTATGTTTGTAGTAAATATACCAAGAATTTGGTTTATTGTTATTCATTAGGACTTCAAACCTCTTTCAAACATAAAGTTTAGAATCTTTTTCAAGTTCTTAAATCTTTGTAAAGATGATAAGTATACATCTTATGTTTTTTACATTTTGTTTTGGATTTACTTTGGTTTCATTATTCTTTATGTAATAAAAAATATGCAAATGACATGTTTTCAATTGATAGTGGACCACATCTTAGACCTTATCTATTCCTATCTACACTTATTCTTAAGGACTAATCCTAAACTTTACTTTATACCTTCTCTATCCCAAGTCAAATCTACACTCAAAATTGAGGTCACATCTACCTCTCTTTATGACTATTGTGTACATTGACTTGAGGTACTAAAGTGTTTTGTTTGACCCTTGGTGTTGTATTTAAATGGGTAACTCTAGTTCATTTTAGGACATGATTATCATAACCTGTATTTGATCATTACATGCTATCAATTATTTGTATGCATTATCAAAGAATCTACATTACACAAGCATCTAGGGCATCTTACATGTTTGATTATATTATCCTTAATATTTTCTCTAGTTGTTAAATTCATATCCAAGGTTACATGGTTAGACACAAGGGAAGCAATTATCCTTGCCAAGTGATAATTTTTATGTGAGGGTAGCCTAAGAATATTAGGGCACATTGAAACCAAAATTCTAAAAGCTTTTAGAGATCAAATTTGTGGTTCTAGAACAAGATAAAGATTAA
>VDFB02358134.1:171186054-171334828 GCA_007258455.2 Sequoia sempervirens | reverse complement strand
AGAAGATCCCTCGAGGGTATAGAAGATGGTGGTGGAGGCTCTCAATGCACTACATTACCCTAGAAGAAAGATATAAAAGGTTACACTCTTACATTTTTCTCATGCTTAACCACCTTAGACATATATGGATTTTAACTTTTGGATTTATTCATCTCTCGAAGAATTTGTTCAAAAGGTGTTGTTAGGTGAAAAGGGCTTATCCCTTCATCTGAGGCTAATTTATAGACTATATCATTTTCATGTTGGGAAAACCCTAGTCCCCCCTATCCGCCTACATATCTATAACCCCTCTCTTTTTTTCCACCATTCAATGAAGGACCTCACTATGAAAAAATCCAAATCTAATAATTCCCCCATCAAGTTAACCCCTATTCCCTCCATCTACTTCTAATCCCATTATTGGTGAGGACCCTTCTTCTCTATCCAAATTTATCAAGAAGAAGAAGGTCAAGACCCTATTTGAGGCTACTAATTTATAGAATAAGATCCTCAAATGGCAGTTGGCTCAATTACATACTGCCAGAAAGAAAATTTAGTAGTTGGAAATTGTTACCCATTATGAGTCCTTTAATTGATAGAGTGATAAGGTTGAAGATGACATCTAGGTTGAAGTTAAAAAATATGCCAAAAAGTTTGATAAGTGGGAAGATATGGAGTAGGAAGTGGAGGTCATCAAGCACAACCAAAAAACCATAAAGAACAACATGAAGGATATTATTGCCTTCAACAAAAAAGTGAGATTTTTTTTCCACCACTCTCTGTGTATTTCAATCAGAACTAGAAAAGAGAAAGGCCAAAAAATAGGCTAATACGTCTAATGCTGCTCAGACTAGCCTAGATAACATAACTTGTGCTAAAATTCAAGATGCTAGAGGTAAAGTTACTGCTCAAGTTGAATCCTCTTCTAGAAAAGCTAGTGCCCAAACCAAAAATTCCATGGAGACCTCTTTTGATGATAAACTCATTTTTTTTTGAATTAGGAGTGGCAAGCCATTAGAGGCCTTAAGCTTCTCAGATATATGTAATTGGTTTCCTCTATTTCTCTATTGCTCCTGTAATTTTTTATTGGTTATTTTCTAATCACTCTCTTTTGTTATTGAGATACTGGTTTCAATCTCACTTCTTGTGAGACTCATTTTGTTTTCCTTTTTGAATTTTTTTTATGAGTATGATCCCTTCTCATGTTTACCTTAATAAAAACAATACTAGCTACAACTACACAAAGATACATCTAAGCATGGCCTACTACAATAAATAAATAAATTTTAACTATTACCATTATTAGTTTATTAATACAACTCTTATTATCCAATATAAGTTTGTGTTCTAATGCAATTAACATATAAATTTAACACATTAAAATATCAATTGAACACTTGCATGGTACTTGTCATATTGAGATCTAAGATTAGAACAATTTGGTACTTTTTGTTGGTACAAATTTTTGAAGTTTTTTCTTTCCCTTTAGAGAAGCAAAGCATTTAGAGGATGTGCATTGGTGCAATGTCCACCTAGTCATTGACTAGTTATTTTAATTTAAAATTAACTTCACATGTTATGAGCATAGTTTAACCGCTATTATTTATTGTATCATTTTAAGTTCAAGTTCTATTTTTGTTTAATGATGCATTCACATTTTTAATAATGAAATATTGGGGAAAATGATGCTAGAATAGTAAATTTGAATTTTTCAAATTTGAATTATAATCTTTAGAAGGGAGGTAACTAATGTATGTTATTAGTTTTTTTCTTGCACATTATTTCATAACTATACTACAATAAGTAGCACTAATTGCTAATTAATTATTTGGAGATGACTTGGGAGTTGACATATACGTCTAATTATTTTGATAAAATATAACCACATCTTCATCTTTTATTTATACTGATTGAATTCATTGAATTTTGTATTGAAAGTATAACAAAGATCTACAGTCTTGTGTTTTCATTGAACATTGACATTTTTGGGTTCTCAATTAAATTTATCTTTCACATGAAGAGATTACAATTAGGAAGCTTGAGATTAAAGGGTGTGGAAGATTCATACAATAATATGGAAATAAATGAAGTAGTAGTTGAGGAATAAAGATGCCAAGTTGTGCAAAGATTGTTAAATTTTTTTGAAGCAAGTGGATGTCAGAAATCCATAATCAACTTTGAGGATAAGGCTTTGTAGATTTGGAATAAATGCACGTGAATAGTTTTGGTTAATAGATATAGATTGGGAAGATTGATGAGGAAGGAATTAATGGATGAGGTTCAGTTATTCTTGTCTTTGGAGATTTGAAACCAATATCACATTTATGAGAAAGAAAGGAGAAAGACAATCTTGAATGTAGATATGAAATCCATTGTTCATGAATAGTAACTCACATCTATTGTTATGTTATCTAAATTAAGATAAAAGTGGCTAGATTACTAGAATAAAAAAAAAAAAATCAGATCACAAAAGGCCTATGAAAGAAATAGATTTTGCTTATATGTACCTTTGACTCTTTTTACAAAACAACTCTTGTTATCAATTTTTTAATTTTCACCTCTTTTTATAACCCACAATAAATTTTTTTCTTATTTTTTCCTTCCACCTTATCTACTTTAAAATAAATTGCAATTTAAACCTTTTTTTTAATGATAAAGATTAATATAAAAATTTATCAAATAAAAAATAATTTCTTTATTTTCCAATAAAATGCACATTTAAATCTTATTTAAAACAAAAATTCATAAAGATCAATATAAAAAATTATCAAATAAAAAATTATTATTTACTATTTTTACATTATCTACATTATTTATCATAAAATTATCTGTACAATAACAAATCAATATATTCTCTTATTAAAATAATAATATGTTTTGTTTATTTTAAATCAATCTATTACTCAAATTTCTTTTTTATTATATGTTTATTATGTATGTAAAAAATAAGAAATGTAAATTTAAATTTTATTTTATTATTGAATATTAATTATAAAGTTTTAATTGATATTATACTCAACATCACTCAACATGTGTAATGTATTCACATATCTAGTTGCAATATCATCTTTGTACATTTACATATATTTCTTACACACGATTACATAGCACTACTCATGTGTATCATCCAACCCTACAATAACTATGTATAATAATATTCAATCAAACCTTATTTATCTAAAACATAAAAAATTAATAACCACATGCTATACTTTAATATATACACTTCACTTAATAACTTCTATACCATAAAATTGACACCATACACATCTAACACACAATAACACCTATACTATTGCTTCCAACTTTAAATATTTCCTTCTCTTTTCAAAATTAAAAACAACATAGTATCACACTTTATTATAACCTTAACCTTTAAATTAAACATTTTTCCCATACCTCAAATCCACATTGTGATGTGTCCTATCAATTAAGTTAATAAAGTATATATAAATAGATTAGGCAAAGAGACAAGACATAACTAATCTTCTCATTTGTTTTCCTAATAGAGAGACTTATTTAGGTAATTTTAAAATTATTATACTAGAATAAATTGAAATCCTTTGAAAAGGAAGCTTAAGCCCACGTGGAATATAGCTAAAATATAGACAATACGTTATATGACTAGACATATTGGCCAATAATATAATGAGTACATCTTTGGACTATTCAAAAAATAATACTCCAATAAGGTCAAATAACAATATGTAGTGCATGAAGGTATGGTATAACTTTAACAAACTACAATAGTCTAAGACGCCTTTGGTGCTATGTTCGAACCCTAAGATATTTAATGTTTGTTCATTTATAAATAAGAGTATTTTGGTATCATTTGTAATCTTTAAAATATTAAAAAGTAGCTAATTTTGTATGAAATATTTTAAGATACATGTTTAATTGAAGAGTGTTTCTTTCGGCTTTGACATAATCACAAGTCTACTATAATGAAGGAGAAGATAATTTTATGATCTAACAATTTTACAAAGGTTTTTTAAATATTGCTAATTTTTATGCTACAACAAACATTAGAGTTTTAGAAAACACTAAGTCCTAAAAGTCTATAATCAACCAATTCAAATATATGTGTCATAGTTCAAATTGACATGGAAGGCTAAATGCGTGGCACTCAAAATCATCCCAAGACACATGAGATCAATTCACTGAATTCATAGAACTACCTAGTTCATATTTCATCTTTCTCCTTCCAACACAAAAAACTTATAATTGCTTGTTACTTTTTCAAGCTTAAGATTGAAACAATAAACATTTATTTTAATCATCAAAATCAATTAAATACTTTAATTGGAGCTATTATTTCTATATTTAAAATTATATAATCTCTTAGCTTTGTGGATTGGGACAACAATTTGAATTCCTTAGCTTCTAATTGGGCAAACTTGGTGGCTAGTTAGAAGATTTAGTGTTTGGGTTTGTGTTGCTTTAGTATTGTTTCTCAAATGTTTTTTTTCTCTGTTTCTTTTTGTTCTTAATGGGTGTGTTGACAGCTCGTTTTTGGGTTATCTCTACATTGTTCTAACTGTTCTTTGGTCTTTTTGATGTTCTAATGGACCTCTCTGTTCTGTAAGGAATTGAGATTCTTTCCTAGCTTAATTAATCAAAAACATTAAATTAAATTAATTAATTGTAGTTCAATTGATTGAACATAATTGGTGAGGGTGATAATATGTTTTTTGATCATGTCATTCACCAAAGCTCAAATTTCCCAAAAGTACAATAATAAGGGATGGGATCAAGATTGTATCAGAGCACCTTTAGTAGAATGGATAACTCTTCATTCACCAAAGCTCAAATATCTCAGAAGTACAATAATAAGAGATGGGATCAAGATTGTATCTGAACACCTTTAGTAGAATGGATAACTCCTCATTCACCAAAGCTCAAATATCTCAGAAGTACAATAATAAGGGATGGGATCAAGATTGTATCTGAACACCTTTAGTAGAATGGATAACTCCTCATTCGCCAAAGCTCAAATTTCTCAGAAGTACAATAATAAGGGATGGGATCAAGATTGTATCTGAACACCTTTAGTAGAATGGATAACTCCTCGTCCTTAACTCTTAGATAAAAAACTCTACTCTCATATTAAATAACAAAAAACAATCTAAATTTAATATAAAAAGATCACTTTATTTCCTTACAAGTGCAAAAAAACAAAAGAGTTTAATGTTTGAAAAACCTGTGTACTAGAACGTCCGATAGCTTTAGGCCTTAAAAAGCTGAGACAAGTGGGCAGTCTCAGGACACCAGGGACCCATTGCAATGGTGGATAGCATTTGCTTATCTCTAGTATTCCTATTATAATCCTACTTTTTATTTGGAATCCCATGAACGGACAAAAGTTTGGTGGAAAAAATTATTTTGCAGGAGACTTGTTGCTTCGTAGAAGCTCACCAGCAAGGAACAGACACAGCCCATTTGCAGATTCCAACAACCGTTACGACAAAAGCTGAATAGAATAATTGTCACCCATTCAAAAGTCCTTAATCCCAACATGAGGCAATCATGAAGGAGAATGAATAATAAGAAGAAAAACATAGAATAGTAGGCAGGGTAGATCAGCTTTGAGTCCATGGCTTTAGTACAGATCTTGGTTCTTTTGTTTGTGGTGGTTTTGGGCTGTTCTTTGTGCTACTGTGTTCAGTCACACTTTTTTCAAGATGATGATTCTGAAAGTGAACAGAGTCCAGACTGATTGGAGATACCAGAGGCACTTTTTATAGGAATACTCTGTTATATGCAGGACATTTGGTTGATTCCTATGGAATGCACTTTGCCTTTTTTGGAACTTAGTCAGGTAAGATTTCTCAGTCAGTTTTTGAATTTCTTTTTTAACTAACCCTCATATCTGCTCATCTTCCTTTAGATGATCCAATGTCACTAATCAGACCTCATTTGTGAGATTTTACAGGTCTGTCAAGGTGCTTGAAAGAAAAGGGAAAATGGGTGTGCATTTGATGGATGATTAAATGGGCTCACATATATTACTGCAAGCAGCCTGAATACAAATCAGTGAGATATATATCTGATCTTTTTGAAGTGTAGCTCTGGAGGGTCTATGTATTGTATGTTTGTTAACAGCTAAGAAAATGTTTACTAGGGTTTGATCCAGATCTGTGGGTTTGTTTTTAATTGAAAGTTTCTCTTAGTTATAAGAGTAAGCAGAAGTTTGGTAATATTTTTGGATTTGATTATTAATGTCTGTTTGTCAATGTTTTGGATCATGTTTTATGATCCATTATCAAGATAAGATAGTCAGAGAAGAAAAAAACAATAAACAGAATTGATTAAAATTTAAGCCATTAAAATGGGTATTCCATTTACACCAAAAATGTCATGTAATAAACCTTGGTGTATGCTTATTTGATCGCAGGGAGCAAGTCATAATGCATAATATTTTGCATGTCTTAAAGGTGAAAAAGCATATAAATCAGGTTTAAGCATATTTGAGTTGGTTTCATAAGAATGCCTGAACAAATGTATGGTTAAAGACATGAAACTTTCAAAGTCCATGATAATAGTCTGTAAAAATTTTAGATTAGATCATGTAAACTTATTTTCTTCATCAACATTTCGGATCATACTCTAATATTGATGAAGAAAATAAATTTACACAATCTAATCTAAAAAATTTATAAGTCAAATATATAATCAATTGTAAAGTTTTGTGAATATAATTTTTTTTTAAAAAACATATATGCAGGTTTTTAGAATACATATATAACTTTTGCTTCTGATCATTTTTTTGGAGGTTCTTGAAAAGTTATGACGGGATCCCTAAAGGACAGGATTAAATAGTTTACTGTAATGACAACCAGTTCGTTCAGATCCATAATACTGTTGTAAAGGTATATTGTCTTGGAAATGATTTTACCTTTACTTACTTTCTCCAGGAAGTTCCAATTCCTGCAAGATTTTGTTTTCAGTTACACAATATTCGAAAATCTGCCTGTACTCTAATAATGGGGAATATCTTCTTTGAGCTCAGTTATGTTTATTATTCCATAATCCATTAATACCAAGTATAAAGAGACTGATTCCTTAATTTTTATTGGGTGAAGTGCTTTATAAGATTTTAAAAACCTTGCAGAGTTCAACATTGTTATAATGATTGCAGAGCTGATTGGTATTGTTACATAGGTGTTTAAATGTCGTAACGAATTAAGATTAACATAAAGGAGGGGTAAATTTTTTATTAAAACAAGAAGTACAAAGCAAGGGCATTACATAGCCCTATCAAGCTCCACCAAGTGATCCAACTGTTGAGACAGATTCGGGGGTAACGAATTAAGATTAAGATTGTAAGGTTGAAAAGTGTATATTTTGTATTTTTCTTTTTTCATTTTTTGACTTATTTTGATTGGGTTGTTTTAAATGTAATGATTAGTATAAACGTGGTATGTTTTTGTGTGAAAGTCAAACAATCTAAACTCATCTTTTTCACTTTTCAAGAATTTGAACTTGATCTTTCATGTTCTCATCCCTAATTTTAGATTGAACTCAGAAATATTTATTTGACCCTTGAATTTACGAAGTTAAAATAAATCTAAGGCTTAAGCCAACCTTTCTACTAGTTGTTACTTGGCAACTTAAACTTGATTTTTAAACTAACATGCCAAGGTGTTGTATATACTATAGAAGGACAACTCTTAAGGCATTTTATCAATCATCTAGATCTATTAGCTCTTATTTAATCATCACATTATCACTTACAGAGAGCATTGCATCATCAACAGGCATCGATATTTGCATGATAAGTACATATTAAGCATATTGCATGATTGCTTGGTATGTCTTTGATCTTTTCATGTTAAATCAGTCCAAAGAGTTTAACTAAGGAAAAATCCCTCATGCAACAAGCTCCATTGTATTTGTATAATTAACTAGGTTCAAATCTTTACGACGAATAGATTCCAAGAGATCAAGAGCATACTATCAATCAAATTTATAAACAAAAGGTTGAATCCATGGATTAGAGGTCAAATATGTAGTCGTGAAGATCATTTCCACAATGTAGAATTGAACTACAACACAATGTAAGTCATCCAAGAATCTATAAAAGCATTGGAATCATATATATGATCACTGAGCACAGTCCATAACAACAAGTTTCCAAGTAACTCACAAAGCTAAGTTCTTATTTCCTCTTTGTCATTTACAAAAGTGTAATTGTGCTTGATTACTATTGTAGCTCCTTAGTTCTAGTGTTACTTGATTATCATTTTTTATTTAATACATTACCCCTAGAATTCATTAAAAAGAACTATATTTATTTCTTTTCATTTTGGTGAATACAACACTCAAACTCCTCTAGGATTTTTCTCTAGGGTTTTGACCTTCTCTATATCTCCAATTTGAAAATCTAATATTTATTATTAGGTGTACATATTTATTATTTCAGATCTAGTTGAGGTTTGGATCTACCCTTACTTGCACTTCATTGATTCATATTGATTACGCTTTTGGACTTTTAGTGCTTGTCACCTCTACAATCCTTACCCATTCACCTCCTTATTCAATTTCATTTCTAGATATTTATCATGGATATATTGTCCCCTTTTCTAACCAAACTCACTTTATATGTTACCTTGCTTAATGATGATATGTCTTTTATGGCCTATGATGGTTACTTAACTCTTACTTCAACCCTATGTTTATCTAATGCATCTAAGGATCTTAATTCATTGTGATGTTGTTCCTAGCACACATGAATCATCTACATCTCATAATGCATTCCACCTAGCATGCATAAGTTACATCATCTTTTCTTGAGGAACCTAGTGACATAGATACACATATTTCACCCTCACCTAAGGTTGCAAGTCCTTCATCTCTATGTATTACTTAATGGTTAATTGATAATATATTTAGTGAGGAGCATAGTGATGGTTCTTTATCTTCTTATGATATGGTTGATGACTCTTTGTTTTATGATGATTTACCTCAAGATGTGCGTCCTCTAAAAACTAAATTGCTGGTTCTAGTACTAGTTTGGGTTCAGGTTCGGGTTTAGGGGTTTGGTTCTCCAATTTGGCTAAATTTTTTGGGGGGTGGGTTTGGTTCATTTTGGGTTCGTTAGTACAAAAAACATGTATATATATATATGCAACCTAGAAGCATGAATTAGGATTAGAATATCACATAACATCATATAAACAACAAAACCGCCATAAACTTGAATATCATTTAAAACATGCATGATAAATATAATAATATTCATCATTCAAACTTCAAGTTCAATATTACAACACTTTTAAAGTTTTAATCATCAAATGGATTCTCTAAATCATCAATATCAATGTCAACATTGACATTAGATGAAGTAGGAAGACTAGATGAATCACAAGTAGTGCCAATGGCACTGTCACTAGCACTAGTATTATGTCCATGTTGTTGTTGGATATCAGACTCCTCATATGTAGAAGCTTCAATGATCAATCTTCAACTCCTTTTGTCAATCCAACATGCAAAAATGAAGACTCGGCCTCTTGGAATGAAAATGCTTGTTTGCAAAACAAATGAATAAGAATGAGGTAGTTTAGGTGTTTAAAGTGTTTTAGAGGTCACTTTTAGGGTTTCCTTGGGCATGGGTCAAAGTAAAAACCACCTTATGGTTGCCTAGACATGTGGGTTCGCTCTAGGTTCTTCTCGAGTTCGCCTGGGTTCTGCATGGGCGAACCCGACCAAGAAAAAATGCACCCTGACCGAACCCGTAGAAGAACCGAACCCGGATTCGAATCCGAAGCGAACCAAAACCCACACCTACGTTTTTGAGGAAAACCTAGTAACATTGTCTTAAAACATTGGTTTTCTCCCTTGATTAGCAATGAAGATGCAACAATACATGTTAAAGATCTTCTCTATCTCCATTTTATGCCAATATGCATGATGGTGATACATTACTAAATGCATTTTGTGATATACAATGACTACTAGAGCTAAATAATGGTTTAATTAATAACATATTTATTATACATAGTTTTTATGTTATGTCATGTGCTTACATAGACTACTTTATTTTTTTCTCTAGAACATGTGTTTCTCATGGTTCTCATTTTTCACCTTCTAATGGATATTCCTTAGGAGATCTCATTGATCACCTTGTGTGTCATGATGAAATACTATTATTTAATGTCCATTGGTGCTCTCTTTTAAACTTCTATGCTTTCTTATGAGATATCATTAGGTAATTATGAAGCACATTTTACTAAATAGTCACATGATGAAGACATGCATGAAGAAGAACATAATGATTTTTTATAGTTTTTACTTGGCATATGTGAGGACAATGTGCCTCTATCTCATGATTTATCTCTTACATCCTCCTCCATTATCACACATGATTTACATATTCATCAAGTTATTTGGTACATTGAGAATGATTTTTCACATTACTTTAGTCACATCATGAGTATGTTGGATTGTTTGGAAATTTATATTCCAATTTTAAGAAAGATCTAAAAAAAATATTACCCTAGTGAGATACTAAATATTCCTTTAGTATATGAAACTTTATCTTATTCACAAAGCTATTTTTTCATTGTGTTTTACAAAGTATGATTATAAAGGCAATCCATATATTACATCCTTATACTCTTTTCACAAGGATATGTTACTTCTTGGATTGATTCCAAGGATCTTGAGTGGTCATGCATTGGTTGGTTTTATTCATTACCTCATGCTTATATCACTTCTTTATTAGATTTGGCTAACAATTGTATGGAACATGTTCAATACAACATTGGTGCAAACAAACACCTTCTTAGAGAAATCCACAATGCAATGCAAACTCTATTGTAACAAAGAACACTCACAATACAAAAAAAATGAAAACAAACTCTAATTTTTTATTGCATCAAATCAACTCATGACAGTTACATTAAAAAGAAAAATGAAATGCCACCATAAAGCATACAAAAATTTGCACACAAGATTAATGAACCATGGCTCTTCCTGTAGCTTCTTCTCGCTGCCCTAAGCTCTCTTTGTTGTTATTCAAAACTTCATACAATTCCCATCCTTCTCTTCTCCTCTCACACACTGGTGTCTTATCTTTTCTTCACTGCTGCTCAAATCTGCAACACAAAACCCCCAATGATACCTCTAGAGAGGCATCTTTCTCCTTCCCATTCCTCACAAACTTCTTCCCACGTTTTTCCTCAAAAACCCCCAAAAAAATGCATTGAAAATCATCAATTATTGTCCCAGAATGGGCTCCCAACTCTCCCCCAAGAATAGCTCTGCATATACTATTATCATTCAACCTTAAATGAGGCATTTAAACTTCCAGAAGCTGCCTTTACTCAAGGGGCATTTTTCTCTATTATGAAAATTTTAAAATTTTAAAAATCTTGATTTTTAGCCTCTTTTATGCTCCAAAATTCCCCCATAAGATTTATGCAATAGACAAATAATTAATGAATGAATAAAAATTGATATTTAATTTCCATGATATCCATAATACCTTTCCAAAATAAAATTGATCAAATTGGTGCTTTGATAATTGAATTCTGGTAGGCAAAAAAAATGAAAGTTCTTTGATTCACACAAAAATTGGCGTGTAATCTTGGAATGGTATCTAATGGACCCTTGCAAAAAGGATTTCATCCAAACCTTCATGGATTTTAAAATTTTAAACTTTTTAAAAAATTGCTAACATTATTTTAACCTTTTAGCATTAAAATCTCCCAAACTAGAAAATGTATGACTTTGATTCTTTTTACAAATTCTATGTGCCACCTCCATGAATGCCCTAACCAATTATTCCACTCCAATCCTTGTGAGTTTTCCATAAATATTTTTTTGAAAACTACCTGTAGAGCCTTAAAACAATGATTTGATAAAACCGACTTTATTCAAATTTGAACACACCAAGAGCTTTTCCAAATCTGAGAGATGTCAAATAAACCCCAAAACACACCAAAACTAAATTCACAGTTGAAGCTTGTTATTGGTTGATGCTGATTGTCAATCTGCTCGGATGCTCTTACATCAGACATGTTGGGTAGGAAAAATTTTGTGAGTAGAACTCATTAAATGGAGTGGAGTAGTAGGACTACTCTTGCAGCAAACTCCATCACTGATTTAGACAAAAATAATTTCTTCCTTTGCCTCTTCTAGCACTTAGATGGGATACTTTCCATTCTCCTCCACCAAGTGTGCACCCTATTCTTCCTTCTTTTCGTGGACTCACATCCACCATAGACCATCCTCCTTTGCCATATCTCTTGTTTCCTCCTTTCCTTCTTTGTGGGATCCAACCCACCACAAACTAACCACCTCCACCAAGTTCTTCCTACACCATCATCTACAACCTCTATGCACAAATATACAACATTCGTATACCCATTCACAACTACAACTTTATTTTTCACTATTGCAAACTCTTCTTTAAATGGTAAATAGTCATCACCTCTAAACATAAAATCAAAATTTACCTTATCTTTTTTTGTTGCTATACCTTCTTCTTTCGCCTTGTCTTCAATGCAACTTGTCACTTTGTTGGTGCCTTTAGACACTCTACTATTGCAAACTGATTTTCTACACCCAAAACAATGTTAGAATAATAATCTTGTGACTCATCATCCACCTTCTGCAACAAGTAATCAAGTTATTCTATTAGGGAATCTTCACCTTCATTATTCTCAAACAAGGAATCGTCAGTAAACTCCAACTTCACATTCACATTTTTCTCATCACTCTCACCTATCTCCAACACATCTACTATTGCAGCTACATCCTTATTCTCATAAAAAAAGAAGCATAAATATCAGAAATTATCTCATTACCTTTGGCTGCAACCTTTGTGTTAGCTAAAATTTTCTCATTCCACTCTCTTTCAATTGCTTCCAATTGCATTAGCAAATCATCATCTTCCTCACCAACCCACTTGTCAAACTTAGGACCACCCATATTCACAATTTTTTATTACAAATCCTCTTCATCCACTTCACACAATGCACTCCATTCACTTGATATCTTTGCAACTTGTACCTCATCATCTTCTTCACTTGTGTGGGCTACCCCCACATATTTTTTCTTACATTCAACCCCTACCAAAGGGCTGCAACACTCTTTTTGCTCTTCTTTTTAATGTCCTCTTCTAATTGAACATTTTTCTTTCCATATCTCTCCTCCCACATTCTCATTTTCTCTTTAATCTTCTTTTCTAATATATTCACTTCAGCCTCGAGCTTTTCAAACTCTTCACAATGCTTCCTATTTTCCACGTCTTTCCAATATTGTTTCCAGAATAAAATTCTTACGAGCCTCCTCAAGACCCATCCCATCCTCTCAACTACTGCAAATTTCTCAACTCACATCACATGCTCTGCAATCTGCAAAGAAATTTCCTTTGCGGCTTCCTAGCTCTCAATTGCTCAAAGCTTCTCTCCTACCTACAACAATCCTTTTGAGCTTTCCACAACTTCCTCCTCTTCTCTACCCATAGGTCTTGATGTAGAATGCCTCACGTTCGGCAATTTTCCCACACACTCAGGATCACTAGCTCTAACACCATTAAAACAATTTCTCACAAAAACCCACAATGCAATGCAAACTCTGTTGTAACAAAGAACACTCACAATACAAAAACAAATGCAAACAAACTTTGATTTTTTTATTGCATCAAATCAACTCATAAAAATTACATTAAAAAGAAAAATGAAATGCCACCATAGAGCATACAAAAATCTGCACACAAGATTAATGAACCATGGCTCTTCCTGTAGCTTTTTTTCGCTGCCCCAAGCTCTCTTTGTTATTGTTCAAACCTTCAAACAATTCCTATCTTTCTCTTTTCCTCTCACACACTGGTGTCTTATCTTTTCTTTATTGGTGCTATTCAAATCTGCAACACAAAACCCCCAATGATACTTCTGCAGAGGCATCTTTCTCCTTCCCATTCCTCACAAACTTCTTCCCATGTTTTTCCTCAAAAATCCCCAAAAAATGCATTGAAAATCATCAATTATTATCCCAGAATGGGCTCCCAACTTTCCCCCGCATATACTATGATTATTCAGCCTTAAATGAGGCATTTAAACTTTTAGAAACTCCTTAGAAGCTGCCTTTACTCAAGGGGCGTTTTTCTCTATTATGAGAATTTTAAAAAATTTAAAATCTTGATTTTCAACCTCTTTTATGCTCCAAACTCCCCCATATGATTTAAGCAATAGATAAATGATTAATGAATGAATAAAAACTAATATTTAATTTCCATGATATCCATAATACCTTTCCAAAATAAAATTGATCAAATTGGTGCTTTGGAAGCGCATAATCGAGTTCTAGTAGGCAAAAAAAATGAAAGTTCTTTGATTCACACAAAAATTGGCATGCAATCTTGGAATGGTATCTAATGGACCCTTGCAGAAAGGATTTCGCCCAAACCTTCACGGATTTTAAAATTGCTGACATTATTTTAACTAACTTTTGGCATTAAAATCTCCCAAACTAGAAAATGTATGACTTTGATTCTTTTTACAAATTCTACGTGCCACCTCCATGAATGCCCCTACCAAAGTATTCCTCTCCAATCCTTATGAGTTTTCTAGAAATAGTTTTTTTAAAACTACCTGCAGAGCTTTAAAACAATGATTTGATAAAACTGACTTTATTCAAGTTTGAACACATCAAGAGCTTTTCCAAAGCTGAGAGATGTCAAATGAACCCCAAAACACACTAAAACTAAATTCAAACCTAAAGCTTGTTTTTGGTTGATGTCGATTGCCAATCTTCCCTCCATTAAACATTGAACTTAAGGTTTCTATTTATCAAATCATAAGATGCAAGCAAGAATAGCATGATCATGTCTTGGATTGTGTTGAGAATCTTAGATATGGTTATTAATATGAGTTTCACATTATTGAATATTGAGCTTCAATTTTTCCTTAGTAAAGGTTTAATTCCACCCATAAAAGATTTGTCAAGTGTTTTTAAGTCTTGTAATTCATTTTTATATTTATGTACTAGCATATTTAAATGTGAACATGCCTTATTGGAAAATTATTTTTTACATCATCATATTTTTAGCAATTCTCCTTATTCCAATGAGGTGTCATTAACGATAAATTTAGAAAATGGGAGAAATGATGATTAATTTCATTTTAATGATGGTGATAACCATCATGTATACATCAAACCATGAGCATTCAAAGACTTCACTAGATTAGAGGATCCTCCACACGTCATGATTGGAATAAGTTTTACCCAAAAAAAATCACTTTGTTGTTAAATTGAGGGATATATTTCAAGGTAGTTTTGTGGTTATCACTATATACATGTATATAGTATTGATAGACGTATTAAATTCAAACATAAAATTCAAGTTGTTATAAATAATAGGGTGATTTAAGTGGAGAATAAACATGATCATATACATAATTTACATAATGAGGTTAGTCACATGAAATTAAATGAGAAATATTCTTCTAATGATAATGATGACGAGTATATTGGTTTTGATGAACAATGTACCATATGTTTAGGTTACATAGGAGGACATCAAAACAAAGTGAATATGAAAAATAAGATCCAAGCTACAACAGGTCCTTAATCCTATAGTGTGCATAGGGTCATGAATAGTCCACTTGTGGCTACCATAACTCTTAATTAAGTTATATGATCATTAATATAGTCTTATATAGGTAGTTAAGTCAACTTGGGTGGCATCCATGACATAAATATGATATCTATAGGAGGTAATTGTTAGTTTATTAATATCATATTGTGAATTGTGTTCTTACTAGAGACTTTTGGAGGCTTCCTCCCTTTAAGTGGCTTATTATTCTCAAGTATTATCAATTATTTATAACACATTCCCTACAATAGTCTTGTCTTGTGAAAATTATTTCATTACAAGTGGTACTTGAGCATGATTTTCAAACCTAGAAGGAAAGAAATAAGAAGAAAAAAATTGGAGGTCAAATTACAAAGTGCATATCTCTCTCAATTTGAAAAAAAAATCTATATTTTTAGGCTTATCAAGAGCATATTTTCAAAAATACTATACTCTAGATTTGAGACCATTGGAGTATATTTGAATGAGTTGTGAAAGCAGGTTTTCCATCACAGTCACTCCTAAGGTTGTAAATTAGTTTTTTTTTTTTTTTTTTTTCTAATTTTTGAAGGGTTCATCAAGAATATATTCAAACTACTATCATTCATATTTGAGGTCATTTGGAGAAGACTTGGAGTTATTATAACATCAGGTTTTCAACTAAATTCACTCCTAAGGTTGAAAAATAGTGAATTTATTGGATATATTTGATATAAGAATTAATACCTAGGCCTTGGTAAGTAATAGTAAAAAATTTAGATTATTTGGGTTTATTTTGTATAATTGATTACAAAATTATTTTGTCACACAATGGAGGGGGCTTGAACAAGAGGGAAGGGAAGGAATCCTATCACCCATGAAAAGTATCTTTGACAAGAATGATACAAGAATTAAAGAGATAAGTTCCATATATATTGAATCTATAAGGGAATAAAACACCAAGATTATGTATGGAAATTTGACATTAAAGGTGGAGAAATCAACATTATTGAAAACAATTGATTCTCTTGCAAGTTTTATGGAATCTAATGGAGTAGGCTTGCATCACAAGATTTGAGAAGAAAATATATTCTAAGGAAATGACACTTTTTGGGTTGACTCAAATCTAAGAATGGATCATCACACAAATAATTAGGCACTTCATGCCAAAGATACATATGTGTAATCTTGATGGAAAGAATCTAACCAATTGGCTATACCAAATGAATTAGTTATTTGATCTTCATCATATTCCATTTCAACAAAAGGCTACAATATCATCCTTATACTTGTTATAGACTAATTAATTTGGTATCATTGTCTATATGAAGAAAATGAAAAGAAGGTGTGTGTATGCATAAAAAATAAATAAATAAAATAGCATTGAGATTAAACCAATAAAATACTCAAATCAAGCGCATGAAAACCACAAATCAAGCATAATGTGAAGCTTTCTAGTTTTGGAATGTGGGTGCTCAATTTTCCATCATAACCTTAGCATTCTTTGGATATCAAATTGACAAAATTTGGGTATGAAATTGAATGCATCTGAAATAATGAGAAAATGATTTGATTTATAGGCTTGCAAGAGAATCAAATGAATGTAGGATTCAATTTGGAGCCTCATATCTTATCTATGATTTGGAGGACTAATGAGGAGATGTGGAAAACATGGGATAGTTGTATATTATTTCAAATTTTAATTAAAATAATCATTATTTATCAACATTGATGAGTTAAGTACCAACATAGAGGAGTTAACTAAGTGCACAAGATAATTAGGGGGAGTTGACTATTTGCATGAAATAGTTAACTAATTACATGAAAGAGTGAAGTGGTTTGATTGATGAGTGGGATTGAGAGTAAGTTTGAGTGCAATAATTAAACTTGGTAATCACTAAGCTAAGGCCTCTAAGTAGAGAACCATGAAAGCTCCTTTGGTAGAGGTTGTTAGTGAGGATAGTGAAGTGAGCAGAGTGTCAAATAAATGATTTGTGGTGAGCGTGGGATAGGTTGGGTGGAAGGATATTATCATGTATATATTTTATGATACCAAGGATTATTAGGAACAAGTAGTTTATAAATGATTTCTATATCAAGAACAGCATATACGAAGACCAACAGGTTTTTGACCAATAATTAACAATGAGGACTAATGTATGATATATCAAGTAGAGCTATGATGGTGGCCACTATAGAGCTTCCCCTAATGTCTATTGGTATTAATGCTTGTAAATGAAAACTTCCTAATTTATGAAAGCAATGAACAAAAATTTAAAACATAATTAGGAATTTTGAACTTAGCACTAACCCCCGCAATGGTGCAAAAAATGTAGAGCTTCCCCTAATTTCTAATTAACTGATGTAGATAATCATACATACACCTTAATGGACCTAAGGATCCCCAAATTACAAAATTCATTGTTCAAAAGGGGGTTTTATTAAATTGTCAACCAAGGAATCATGAACTTGAGATGATGTTGGCACTATATATGTAGTTAAGAATCCTAGGCTTCCTTAATTGACTTATAGGGATTGAACAAAAGTAAACATATCTAAAAGCTTCCTGAAATTAACTCATAATTAAAGAACAAGGTAAGAAAATGGTATCTAATGTAACTGCTACAGGTACTTATCATTCATGGATTATAACTAGTGGCTCTTTATGCTACAGTGTAACCTAATTTAACTAATTACTTGAATAGAATTTGAATAGAATTATAAATGAGATACTTCAGTTCAAAAATGACAACATAACAATTAATGTAATATAAATTGGAAACTTTAATCCAGAGAATATAATTTAGAATCTAACTAACCATCTAAGGTTACAACATGGATGATGTAGTACCTCAAGTGGACCTTGCTTGAGCTTTTGTATTCCATAGTATCTTCTTTCAATGACTAAGTTAGTGTTACACCTCAAATATGTAATTACTATTTACTATTACTATGTAGGGTAAATGTGAACGTAATTTGTATTCTGATGGTGAATAAAGTGTGCTTGCACTTTGTTATCAATGCATTATGAATGAATGTTATCTCATTTAATGTAATATGATGAAATGTATGTATGTGAAATGGAAGGTTATTGAATTAATATTCTAACTATGAGATGTATTATGTGTAATGATAAACAAGGATGTACACATTTGTGATATTGAATGGATCATTTATGTTTCTATGTAATATATATGTTTGTATATATAAGCAATACACACATAAGTGTAAATGCTTAATAGAGTGTGTATGAATATATACAATATATATATAAATGTGTGTGTGTGTGTGAATATCAACATGATCATATTTGTTTGTATATCAAATGCATACAAACTTGTTGACATGGGATATATATATATATATATATATATGTTAGTATATAAATGTGCATTTATAAATATATGTATATATATATATATATCTATTTATCCATGGTATTATATAACCATTTTTATATGATAGTTAATACCCATTTATACTCAATAATAAATGGAGTCCAAATTGTATATGTATTATACAAGTATCATAGGCTGACTAATACATATGATAGAGGCCGATATATATATGTCAAGCCGACATATATATATATATATATATTGCAATGTAAATAGCGACACAATGATAGGCGATAAACCCCACATTTTAGCATTGGAGAATACAATGGAGAATATGAAAGAGTATATCTGCTATGCTTGAACCTTTAGCATAACGCTAGAAGCATATAAGCTTGTAAAAATCTTTCTTAGAGAATAAGAATAGTTATAGCTTGCAACGGTGAAGTCTTTGGCAAGAGACTTATAGTAAACGCATAATCAAAGGCCGAACTATGAGATAGTAATGACTATATTCTTTAGCCGCATTGTACTCGTGTTATCTACAAAAGAAGATTTTATAATCTACAAACATTGAGCAGTCATTAAGTCGATGAATGATGATAGAATAAGTCAATGCCTCTTTTGTAGAGAGTTGTGGACTTAATAAACTCTATTTACCATGTTTCAAAGTATCAACCAACATTTGTTAAGGCATGTAAACCTATCAATGAATTTTTCAAATCAATTTAATATATGAATCAACTCATATTATGACTT
The DNA here is from genome assembly GCA_007258455.2 of Sequoia sempervirens. Classification (NCBI taxonomy): domain Eukaryota; kingdom Viridiplantae; phylum Streptophyta; class Pinopsida; order Cupressales; family Cupressaceae; genus Sequoia; species Sequoia sempervirens. The sequence continues at coordinate 171,315,196 of VDFB02358134.1, read as the reverse complement.
AGTCAATATAAGTTTGGTGTTGCAAATTTGATGTTGACTGTTTCAGATGTAAAGGAAATTGTGCCAACTCTGTATGTGAATATGAATTTGTATGTGAATATGAAGCTTTGGTGCCACCTTTGAATCCGTATTCCTGTAGATGTCTATTTTGAGATGCAAACCGAATTCTATCATGTGGAGATTTGAATTGGTCTCTAATTGTTGTCATTTAACAAAGTCAATCTGTAGCTTTTTAAGTTGAGTATGTGCTTACATGTTTGCCACCTTTTAGTTGAGATAGATGTGTTGCTATGCATGCTTGCTGCTATCAAAACTCATGCCTAAATTGTAGGCTAAGTAGTTACCAAATTGCTTTATAAATAGTGGGCTTGTTCATTTATTTGGATGCATTCTTCTATGGATTATTTCTTGAGCAAGTTTCTACATTTTATCTGCATTTTATCTTCATTTATGTCTACAATATTCTTCCAAGAACAGTGAGTGTGAGCCTTGAGTATTAGAGAGAGTTTATCATTATTTTTTAGAGAAGTATTTTCCAACTTGTGAGATAGTGGTTATTGAGTCTTTACTGAAGGATCGATACCAGGTTAGTTGTTGATTTGGAAGTATTGTGACTACAACCAATTAATTGGAAAGCTTATCACATGCATGAGAATATTCTTCCCTTGTTTGTATTAGTGTTGAATGATTTGCTTCTTGAATGTTTAAACCATTCTTTTATAGTTACTTGCATATAGGGAAAAGTAATGATTGTTTTGAAACAAAAGTGGAAACCATTTACTATTTGTGTAATGTTTGTAATTACTCCATGATAGGAGAGACTGTTTGTTATAGGTATTGTTATTATACTAGATGTGATTAACATGGGTAGAAGAGATTGTTTGCCATAAGTATTGTTATTATACTAGACATGACCAAACATAGATAGCTTAAGGGATACTCATAACTAGATATTTAATTATGCCAAAGGGCTAGTAGGTTACTCCCAGGATTATTGTCCAGTGAAGGGAGGGAACTAGTACTTTGCTTTATGAGTTGTGTTTCCTTAGGTTTTAAAAGAGATATGTTATCTTGGGGAGTAGCTTTCCCGTGGAGAGGGATTGACTAAGCATAGATATAATGGCCTTAATTCAAAATGAGCTTGCTATAGTGTAAGTGAATGGTAGACCATCGCTCGATTATACCAAGTAAGAACACTTTGGCCAAAGTAGTGTGATTTCCTGGGGCTCCACTGTTAGTTCACCATGTCCATTTAAATGCATGAGAGCCACCTAGTGTAGGTTATAAATCCTAGTCATGTAGGGCACAACACTAAGCTCAAAGTGGTATGTCATACGAGGTTACCCAACCAATCTCTTCATCAAAGGGTAGGGCCATCTATCATTGATAGATGTGCGGAGGACCGCATATGAGTCTATGGTTGGCGAAAAAGCGCTTGAGTGATGCTTCTCCTCCTCAACAGCTGATAGGAGACCAATGTTTTGAAAGGTGGATTCCTGGACCATCTATATCTTATGCTCTGAAGCTCGATGGAGCTATGTTTGTAATAGTGTACATTCTTGGAATATTATAATTTGTGAAATTATTATATGGGAATGGAATCCTTATTAAGTATTGTATGGCATATTTTTTTAATATGAAATCTATGTTTTGGGAAGATTTGTATAATTACTTTGGAATTGTAATGACAAATTGGAATTGTGTTATTTCAATTATGCATGCAATTTACATTATTGGAAGAATTTTTTTTATTGCTATGACATGACATCATGTTTTATTCACTTAAGGTGAAAACATTGATAACTTTACTATGAAGAATGCTAGGGTTTTTACATGTGGTATTAGAGCTACTAGGTTTAGCACTGGAACCTATGAGCTCATTACGTAAATGTTACGTAAACATCATCAAAGATAATGGTTGAAATGTTCTCACGTCAAGATGGCAAGAGAAAAGAACATGGGGAAATAAAAAGGAAGATGAGATTCCTAGAAACTTGTTTAAGTTTGGGGCTAGTTAAGAGTCGTCCCTAGAGTGAAAACCCCTAAACCAACAATTTTTTATTATATTCCCTTGGATTGTGGAAGATTATGCAATCGGGTTATGTAGGAAGGTTAGGAAGAATAACCAGTATATACCTTCATCCTACGAGATAGATATAAAACTCTGAAGGATAAAGAAGATTGAGAGAATCTCCCTTATTGATAGCAACCTATAGCTTCAAAGAGTCAAGGATCCTTGGATTTAAGAAGAATACTACAAAGCCGTGAGTATGCATGGTTGGCATAATATGGATCAAATTAGAAAGTCAACGTAGGAGGTATCCAAGAGGTTGGAGAACTCTTGACTTGAATCTAATTTCTGAGCAAGGCTAGGGACTTGTAAGAAAGAAGATAGTACCTTAGGAATAAGGGAAAAGACCAGAATGGTCAGAAAAGAAGTAATCAACAAAGTGGGAATGTTTCCACTAACCAAAATTGATGAGAACAATTTGGAGTTTTGATTGAGATGAGAAAAAGAAACCAAGTAATCTTGGAGTGTTTAAGGTCATAATGCACCAACAGTTGGGACAAAGTCACTTGGAAAGGAGATTGTGAGAAAGGATCCTGAAAAGGTAAATCGTACTGATCTGACAAAGGTTTGAATAGTACACATATGGGTTGGAGTATAAGTAGAACTCACCAATGTGTCAACAAAAACCAACATATGTTAGAGGTTCCAAAAGGAAATGGGATGCAGTATGACGCTATGTGTCAAATCAATAGAAGTTGTAACGAAACAACACTCTAAGTTGAAAAGCACATCAACAAAAAGGAAGGGCTTGTGAGTATGGATATTCCCCCACCAAAAAGGATATTGGAAAGAGAATTCGAATATTAGAGAGCATCTTAGCTTGTAAGGTTGCTAGTTATTCAATAGATCTTTTATTAACAATCCAATTATTGAATCTGTGAGATTAGAAACTAGTGTTGAATCTAACTTTGGGAAAAAGTATACTCAAGGTATGCCATTAAGGCAAGAAAAAGGAAATAGAAAGCCAACAGCAGGGATTGTTAAATCATTTGAGAAAGAAAATTTTTGCTATAATTTTGACTTGGAGTTGAACAAATGTCGTGGAAACACTAAGGGGGGAAAGAAAATAGTAGTACCCCACCCAATGAAAAATGTGGATATGTTTTCAATTTGGAAGAACTTTTGACTTCTTTGTAAGTCATGATGACAATTAAGTCATGTACTTCATGACCACAAGGATAAGGTATTGGAAATTTTGGAGAAAAATGGTGGAAAGGTCAAGAGTTGTGACCTATTATCACACCATACCTTGTATATATATATATATTGATTTTAAAATCTATAGGTATTATCATCGATGCCTTAGGGAAAGGATAGGTGGATAATTTGATCATGAAAGGGAAGATCATTGCCTATGGGATTGGCAAGGGAAGATATAGATTACTCATGATTTGTAAGAAAGTGTCTTACTACTCCTATTGCTTTATGAGAAGTAGCTATTATTGATCTAGCCGTAGATAGTTAGACTATGTGTATAGTGTGTGATATGTCAATGTTATGAAGTGACTTGGAACTATTATCTAACTATGATAGAAAACATTGGGAATGATAAGGTTTAGCTATAAAGCCATAAAGAATGTATGTAAGATACAATGTGATGTTACATGAACCACATCAAAATATATTTATTGGAATGTCTAATTGATCATACTTAATACTCGAATGAAACCCTAGGTTTAGAATAACCTATTTGGGACAAGAAGTTCATTTGATTAAGGAGTCAAACCTTAGGTTAAGTTTTACTGACTGGGTTGGAATATGTACTGGACTACTCAATAACACCTAAAGGTTGGGAATAACTTACATGGTTGAGTTGTACATTTGGTCTTGATTGGAACATATAGGGTTAGAGTAACCTTTATAATCAAACTAGTCGTTGGTTGATGACTTAATAAAAAGATTAGGGTATACTGAGATTGAGACTCACCTATATGATTAAGTGAATCACTTGAGCTAACGAGAAAATTTTGTACTTGGTAATTAGGTATGCAATTAAATTTGATATCTACTAGGAACCAACATGATTGAACAAGGATTAATACTTGAAATTAGTACCAATTCTTATCGAGAAAATTAGATTGAGTTGAAAGATGAATTACATCTTTGAAAATAATCTGACAAAAGAAATCCACGGTATGGATGTTCTAAGATAAATGGGATTTATCTTTGTAAAACTCCTAACCATTTTTAATACTTGGGAATTAAATGTGGAATGAGACCACAAAATAGGTTTTCACTTAGTCAAAGAATAGACTAATATGGGATATAAAAGAGCCTATGTACCCAAAATTTTGGAGAATTAAGGGATGGAATGAGAAAGTTGATGTCAGAGGTAGGACATTGGGGTGACAGAGTTATTTGTTGGGTGAGGAACCACTAAAACCTGGAAAAGATGAAGATGTTGTTGAGTATATAGCAATATAATGTCTAGTGTGCCAGAAAATGAAGACAGTATGTCGTCATTGGCAAGACATGTGTACTCTATTGAGATTCCAGAGGGGTAGTGGTAGAATGCAAGATAGTTTAAACCTATCTAAGTCAATAGAACTGACATAATGTTGTGGTGGAAAAACTCACCAAGGTAACCAATGCGGTTAGAAACTTGATTTATGGGATTTCAGTCCTAAGTAATATATTGTGCGAGGTAGTCACTTAGAATTCCTAAGAAGGTAGTCTTAGTTGTGAATGAGCAAATAATGATAAGGTTGTGTTGACCATGATCATACTATGAGACATTCAATGGAATGAATGCGCAATACATTATTGTAGCCAAGCAGGCAAAAGAGGAAAACCAAATCTTGAATGATTTTTTGAGTACTTAAAAACTTCTAACATTGAGGTTTGATCCATTATATGGAAAGGAAGGTTGGAAACTCTAATAGGCTAAGAAATAGGGTTAACCTTAGACTTGATAGTTTTTCAAAAAGGAGTAATAGATTGAAGAGATCAATGAAACTTTTTTGATACAAAGCTTAAGTATGAAGTAGTATCAAAATTGATAGATGTCCATGAGCAATGTTGTGATCAAGATGGACAAGTGGTCAAGAGCATTACTTTTGGCTAAAGTAAATAGAAAAGTAAGAGATGGGCGAACTTGGCTCCTGAGTTATCTGAAAGTGTAAATACCAAAGGGAAGGATGGGACCCATGGTGTAGTGTACAATGCACCATTACTCCTTTCTATTTGGATTATACTAAGGATAAATTCATGACCCAATGAGAATATGCTTTCTAGTGTTGATCTATAAACTAGGATGTTAAAGTTATTTGAAAACTTAATCCAATACAGATTTATTCCCTGATCACAGCAGTAATGCGTGATTGTGTCTAAACCGTTGAAATTATTACAAGTAGAGTTCACTTTAATCCAGATTGAAGAAAACATAAGCTAAGAACTTAAGTAATCAAAATGCTGAAAGAATAATGAGACAAAAAGAGGAAGAGAGATCATGCTTTGATAACGGAGTTCGCTCAGGATGAGCTACGTCTCTGGGTGCGCTTCTCAATTGTAGGACCGCTTTATTGATATCGCCAAGTCAGAAAACCTTCTTACAATATCAAGCCTTCAATCCAGCATGGATTCCTCACAATCTCATTCTCAATTACAATCTCACAATTTTTGGTGTATAAGAAAACACCTTGCAAAATCTCTCCGCCTTACAACATCTTAAGATCATAATTTTCTTCATACATGCATGAATACTCCTACCCTTACACCCTCCTTTATATACAAAATAATAAGCCTAAATAGGCTTAACAAAAATATTAAATGCATAACACCTTTTCAACAATTCGGATATTGGCTTCTTTGTCTTTTAGACCCCTTTAGTTTAAATGGTTAAGGTGGTTTCGTTTGTTTTTGGTTTTATTGGCCTTTTGCATTACATTCGGCCTACCATCCTTTAACAAAATAAAACAAACTCCTATGTATAACTAAGAGTCTGCGGTGGCGTGGCGGCGTATACAAATTTTAGTAAAGGGTTGGTCGGGGGTTCCAACCCCGCCAACCACTTCTTAACCACATCCTCTGCCGAAAGTGTTAACAAAACGAAACAAAGCCCATATATAATTGTGAAGAATCCGGTGGTGTAACGGTATAACGGCCGACTGTTCCGGGCAAGGTCACGGGGTCGAGCCCCAACAACATTTTGTTTCAACAAACAAACCAGAACGCCGAATAGAAAAAGGACACGTGTCATGCTCCAATTCACTGGATAGGCCACTTCGATGCTGACAAAGCAAACCGCATGCTGACTGGACTATTGACGATGCTGCCGACGTGTCGTACGGATGCCACGTGTCGCGCTGTGATTGGTCCGTACAAGATGACTCAACTGCCACATGTCTCACTAGAATTCGCCCACTTGTATTCTGTACAGTACGAACGGACACGTCATCATGATGACGTCATCAGTTGTACCCTCAAGTCAACCAAACTTTGACTAGCTATATCTCGAGCATACGATGTCGGATTTTGACGAAACGAATGCCGTCAGAATCATCTCGACGAGCACTTTGATTTGATGTCGATTTCGATGAATTCTGAGATGATCAATTTTTCTGTTTCCTGTCGGCCCCTAGTACCCTGTTTGACCGGACCTTTGACCAAGCATAACTTCCACCTACGATCTCCTTTTGACGCGATTCAAGTTGCGTCGGGATCGTGTCATCGTGCTCTTCGATCTGAGACTACTTTCGGCTGATTCTGAGACTGTGAAATTTTGAGGTCTTCTGGATCCACCTGGATCAAGTGTAGTGGCCCTCCAGTTGCTGCACTTTGTTTCAGATTGTTTATGTTCTGTTGGTAGTTGTTTTAGTGTGTTTTTGATATATGCTCATCTATAGTTAATTGATGTTTTAGTTTCATCAGTTTTGATGTGACACTGTATTGGTGAAGGGAACAGGATTGCATCACTCACTTGTGAGTGTCCTATAATTATGCAATTTTCTCTTCACGGTGTGTTTGATTCATGATTTATATATATGTACGACATATATTTTTATTGCAGGATTGCAGGTATAAGACATCAACTCCACCTAGATTCACAGGTTTGAGTGTGTCCATTACCCAATGGTATAGTTGATTGGGAGATAGTAACATGGTTTCCTTATCACGGGGTCGAGCCCCAACAACATTTTGTTTCAACAAACAAACCAGAACGCCGAATAGCAAAAGGACACGTGTCACGGTCCAATTCGCTGGACATGCCACTTCGACACTGACAAGGCAAACCGCATGTTGACTGGACTGTTGACGATGGTGCCGACGTGTCGTACGGATGCCACGTGTCGCGCTGTGATTGGTCCGTACAAGATGACTCAACTGCCACGTGTCTCGCCATAATTCACCCACTTGTATTCTGTACAGTACGGACGGACACGTCATCATGATGACGTCATCAGTTGTACCCTCAAGTCAACCAAACTTTGACTAGCTGTATCTCGAGCATACGATGTCGAATTTTGACGAAACGAAGGCCGTCAGAATCATCTCGACGAGCACTTTGATTTGACGTCGATTTCGATGAATTCTGAGATGATCAATTTTTCATTTCCTGTCGGCCCCTGGTACCCTGTTTGACCGGACCTTTGACCAAGCATAACTTCCACCTACGATCTCCTTTTGACGCGATTCAAGTTGCGTCGGGATCGTGTCATCGTGCTCTTCGATTTGAGATTACTTTCGGCTGATTATGAGACTGTGAAATTTTGAGGTCTTCTGGATCCACCTGGATCAAGTGTAGTGGCCCTCCAGTTGCTGCACTTTGTTTCAGATTGTTTATGTTCTGTTGGTAGTTGTTTTAGTGTGTTTTTGATATATGCTCATCTATAGTTAATTGATGTTTTAGTTTCATCAGTTTTGATGTGACACTGTATTGGTAAAGGGAACGAGATTGCATCACTCACTTGTGAGTGTCCTGTAATTATGCAATTTTCTCTTCACGGTGAGTTTGATTCATGATTTATATATATGTACGACATATGTTTTTATTGCAGGATTACATGTATAGGACATCGACTCCACCTAGATTCACAGGTTTGAGTGTGTCCATTACCCAATGGTATAGTTGATTGGGAGATAGTAACATGGTTTCCTTGTCAAGCCACAACCTTAGTCACAGTGTGTACACAAAATTTTGGCTCTGGTTTTATTTTCATCTTTCTGGAAAAGTGAATAATTTGGAAGAAGCTTTGGTAAATTGGAATCTGAAGGTGAAGCTCTACCTCAAACATCCTTTCCTCAAGCATCTAGAAACAAGTTTCTTAATTGTTATTATTATAATGCAAATTGGAAAGATTGCTTGTACAAGAAGAATATTATATTTGTTTAGAAGCTTTAATATATGTTGAAAATTTGAAAGATTGTTGTGTTTGGAAAATTTTCGTAAAAGCTTTGGAGCTTCTATTGGAAATTTTTTTTAAACAATAGAAATCCCAGAGGGAAAACAATAGAAGATTTGGAAAATATTTGTAGAAATAGATATCGATTTATGAACAAACAACTCAGTAAATATCATTTCCCTGAAACTAGATCTTGTTCTTTGTTTCAGCATCACTTTGTTCTTTGAATTGTCTGGATTGGTAATGAATCTTTATTTAATTATCATACAATGCCGATTAACTCCGCATGTTGTTGTGTTTCCTTCCAATCCATAACATTCGAGTCTTCCCTCCAGATTTTATGATTTGTATAGATATATACTTGTTACATCGAGATATACCTATTTTATTTGTTGATATAATATAATAGCTATCATTGTCTTTTGGTTTTAACCCTATATGAGGTGTTACCATTCCCAAGATAAGTCGATTGGTGTGTATCCATAAGAGAAATTCTTGTCCCAAAGTTAGTGTTTATTATGACCGAAATGGTAGAATAGTTGTCAAAAAGCATCACCTAATTGTTTTCGAAGTCTTCTAAGGCCTGTAGTTACATGGCGCCATATATAAATGTTGGTGTTATGGTGAAATAGAGGAGCGCAATTGCTATCTTGTTTGGTCTGGGTAGTGAGTGCTCTCTCAGAAGTCATCTTTAAAATTATAATTTCTCCCCACCGAAATGTTGATTTGAGATTACAGAGTTCCTTAAGTATCAATTATGAACGCAAAGTTTCTTAGTTATATCATTTGTCTTGGTTGTTTCAAACTACAAAGCTACAAGTTGGCTACGCGTTATCTAGAATTTGTCCGTGTAAACTGATAGATGATAAAATTTAATGCGCTTTCTTGGCTAATGGCAATGACTTGTACTGACTAGCCCGCGTAATCTTAGACTATGATATTGTAAATTGTTTATTTCTCTATCAAATTGGAAACGTGGCTACATTTATTGTTGAATTCAGATCCTTAAAATCTTGTTTTATTACTACCTACCTTAGGCATTGATTACTAATCCATGCATATAACGAACAGTCTGCCGCCCACTTCATCAGTTTATTTGAATTCAGGATGGTAACTGTAATCCCTTGTTTAGATCTATTAACTTGGTCACTGCTCGCATGATATCATAAGCTAGCCTTGCGTATACCAGATGTTGAGTATAGTATATTGGGTGTAGTCTGAATAGAGTGTTTCGAGCCAGTCACGTTTCTGTGTGTTGTTGCTCATGCGACCCATGTTTGTGTCGCCTAATCTTTGGAAAGAAGAATATCAATATATTACCAGCGTATTAAGATTTCATGGGCGAGCTATGCGTTTTGGAATAGAACTATCTATTATTACTGGTAGATTCTTCCTTTTAGACTATAGCTCAACTGAAGATCGATGGGCTTGTCATAAATTCACTTGTTGTTATAATCATTAATATATAGTCGTTAAAATGTGGTTATCTTATCCTTGCCTAGCCGCGGCCATCTTGGAAGTCTGGAGATGGTATTACTAAGTCTTTGTTATCGCCACCCTTGCATCTCCCTCATTTGGTGTAAACTCTTCATGCCAAAAGAATCTTGAATTGTTTGTTGTGGTTTCATATCACTTTAATTTGTCTATGGTATGCATGAAGTTATTTAGACTATAAGTCATCAAACTCACTTCCTCTAATTTTCATGCCTTATTCAAATGTTAGGAAGTTCAATGGTTTGGGAGATCCATGGTTGGAAACCTTCTCCCTGTTAAATCCTAGTTTATACTAGTCATTAAGTGTTGAAACTTCGTGTAAATGGAATGTTAAAGAAATTAATACTATCTGTTATAGTGTTTAGGGTGTTATATATTAAACTTCGGTGCATATTCATCTTTATTTAATCGATCTACTTTTCAATCAAGACTTTAATTAAATGAAGATCCAAAATATCGATAGGTGTAGAATGGTGTATGTATATATATACGTTCTTATATGTCAAACATTATCATGAACTCGAGTGTAGTTGAGTGTTGTGAACCGGACTAATCGCTGATTGGGGGAATTATCCCTATAAAACTTACTTGTCCTTGTCATTGAATCATGGTCAAATTAGTATAAATCCCAATTAGCAGCCGATTTTGAATGGGAGCTCAGGAAAATGTTACCTACAGTTATAAAGCTTTCGTTGGAGTCCACATGAGTTTATTACATAAAAATTATGTATATACTTGAGTATATGTAAATATAGAAATTGTCTATTGAATCCATTTACATAATATTCATATTTTACCATGTTGAACAGGGTCTTATTTTAATATTTGCTATATGTACATGTATGAATCTAAAGGTATAGACGAATCTTATATATGATCTCATACTGTTGATTGTTTACACATTTTTTGTATTTATAGCAGAGTCTGGTTAATAGATTGCACGATGTAAAATATATAAATACACATAAATACTTATATATATGTATACACGTTTATATGTGTGTAATCGTTTAGATGAATCTTAAAGTGAAAATACGTCCTTAGTAATATTTAATCATGTCTATGATTTAGTTAGAAGAGAAATATTAAAAGTAATGAACTAGTGTAATTAGCATCAGATAAGCAAGGAACTAGTATATTGGATAAGATTAAGTTGATTGAATATTTTGTTGCAATTCTTTTTCTTGACTTTATAATTAAGGGTTACTTGAGTAGTTATATCAAGTGAATGTTTGATAAGATGATTATGGTAGAGAGTTTTGTATAATGGGCAATGTGTTATTGTATTTTCTTGAAATGGAAATTGGATTTAGGAAATCCTAATGGTAGCTTTATTTTCTGCCTGAATTGCTTATTGAATTGTGATTTTTTTTGTATATGTACGTTGAGAAATATGTTAGTTGTGATTTTGTAAGTCTTCTAGATGATGTTATTTTATGTGGGGGTTGTTGTGATTTATGGTTCATCCCTTTGATTTCCCTTGGGTAGTGCACTTGGTTGTGATTCAGTTTAAACACCTGGTTATTACGAATGGGATGTGTTGCCTCTTATATTTTGGATTGGGATTTAATATCCGTTTTGTGCACTATTTTTACCCTTGGTGGTGGATTAGATCCTTGTGTTGTCAGTATGGGAGTGGCTCTCAATGGGGGTCAGCACACAAAGTGGTGCCAAGGTAACTCATGTGAGAGTTAGCTAATTCAATGGAAAATAAATAATTGTATTAGGGGAAAGGGTAGCTTAAAACATATAACTTGTTAATTGTGCCTCTCTCATGGGCTCAAGGGCTTGTTTAGACTTGGGATGAGACAGGAAGGCATGGAATGGAAAGATCATTAACTTGTACCTTTGAAAGATAATTGATTCCGCATCGATTTGCATGTGGGGCCGGGGGTCGTGAGAGGCTACCAGGGTAACCCAAGATGGGGGTCGAGGCCTAGGAAGATCTTCCAGGGAACCCATGCAACTTTGTGATAACACTCCTCCTATGAAAATAGTATGTATTGTGTAGTTGATATACTTGATTATTTTACTCTGGAAGCAATGTAACCTTTATGTATGTATTGTTCTTGTATGGTATAGTATTGTGTGTTTCCTATGTCTAGAGGTTGTTGGTTTTGCCTAGGAATCCCTTTTACTATCTCCTAGCATGGGGGGTGGGCCTTCAGGTACCACTTGGTTGGGTGGAACATGCACCTTACACCGTTGGGTTCCCATTTCATGCTCGTGATGGCGAGATCTTCCAAATTAGAGAGCTCGCGTGTACCAGTTGCTTTGTACTATTTCTTATGTTCTTTTGTATCAATTGGATACTTTGTATATGTACTACTCCTCATTTTTATTATAGGAAGGTTCTTGTATCATTGTTATTGTAACATTATTATATGATCTTCCTCATTTTGGAAATGAGTCTTGTAACTGCTTTATGGAATGAATGCAATCTATGAATGATTCATTAATGTACTTTGTATCTATGTTCTTTATATCATGAGTTTAATTTTTATGCTATGGTTAGTTCACTTTTGTAAGTTATGGGATTCAAATGTAAGCGTTGTCGTGTACCTTAGAGGATGTATGCGTTAAGTGTAGTTCACTTTACTTGTTTATAATTACACTTAAAAAAAAAATTGTTATGCTTTCATTGTGTTTTCATCGTCCTCTAGAGTTACGTGGCGGGGCGTTACATCTAGTCACTATAGTATGGGTTTCATGTGTCATTCAAATGTTATTGTACATGGGATGTACATATAAAATATTATGAATACAACACATAAGCTCTTGAGAGATTAAGTTTGTGTGAGACATACAAGTTTTCCCTATGAGATAGCAAGGACATTCGATGCAAAGTCCAGGGGGGACAAGGTTGCAAGGAGTGGTGCTACATAGGATGAATGTTTTATAAATCTTACGTATTTTGAGAATGGTAAGTAAAACTTTATTTAACTTTATTTTTATGTTAAAGTGCTATAAATCATTGGGGACGATGATTCACAAGGGGTGAAGTATGTTACACCCCAAATATGTAATTACTATTTACTATTACTATGTAGGGTAAATGTGAATGTAATTTGTATTCTGATGGTGAATAAAGTGTGCTTGCACTTTGTTATCAATGTAGTATGAATCAATGTTATCTCATTTAATGTAATATGATGAAATGCATGTATGTGAAATGGAAGGTTATTGAATTAATATTCTAACTATGAGATGTATTATGTGTAATGCATATTTTGTTGAATAGCTGACTACCTTGGGCATATTTTGAGAATGTGGATGCACATATATGTTAATTCCTCTAGGTGGAGGGGAAGTATCACTCAAGAGAAGATCTTGGTCGGGTAACCAGTAACATAACCTATCTAAGCTTATTCACACACTCATAGCAGATTGATTGAGTCAGGTTATTATGTGGGAAGTAGGTAAGTCATCCTTAGCACAATGTGTCCACATTAGTAAGGGTCTTGATTACTATTGAATGCATGATTGAATGATGTTTATCTATTTGAGCTTGTGAGTCCTTCCTTATCTTATTGTGCTTGATTATATGGTTGACTGATTATTTGGGATATATGCATATGTCAACATACACGTATGATGGATATAATAGGATGTCCATACAAGTGTGATGACATAAGTATAAACATGCATATATGTATATAAATGTCATTATGATGCTATGTGTCTTTGAGCTTTCCGTCGATACATATCTACGTCAAAAGTATGAATGTGTATGGGTATATACATACATTGATCCATGTGTGAGAGCATAATCAAATGCATGTATGTGTAAGTAGGAATACTTACAAACATACTCACACGAGGGGTCAATTATATATATGTGAATATATATATATATACACTTAACAAATGCATGTATCGATGAGAATAGGATAAGAAAGGGTAACCTGATATATAGGTGTAAACATATTAAATATGTACATGTATGTATAAGTGAATATGTGTATGTATGAGTACATGTGTATTGTTTGATGGGTAACAATAAACAAAGATGTATACACACTTATTGACATGGGTATATATATATGTTCATATATAAATATATGTATATATGTGTGTGCATATATAAATATATGTATATATATCTATTTATCCATGGTATTATATAGCCATTTTTATATGATAGTTAATACCCATTTATACTCAGTAATAAATGGAGGTTGAATTGTATATGTATTGTACAAGTATCATAGGCTAACTAATACATATGATAGAGGCTGATTATATATATATGCAAATAGAATATATGTCAAGCCTATATATATATATATATATAACCGTGCAATGATAGGTGGTAAACCCCGTACTTTAGCATTGGAAAATACGATGGAGAATATGAAAGAGTATATTTTCTATGCTTGAACCTTTAGCATAGCACTAGAAGCATATAAGCTTGTAAAAAGCTTGCTTGGAGAATGAGAATAGTTATAGCTTGCAATGGTGAAATATTTGGCAAGAGACTTACAGTCAACACATAATCAAAGGACGAACTATGGGATAGTAATGACTATCTTCTTTAGTTGCATTGTACTCTTGCTATCTCTAAAAGAAGAGTTTATAATCTGCAAACATTGAGTAGTCATTAAGTCAATGAATGATGATAGAATAAGTTGATGCCTCTTTTGAAGAGAGACGTGGACTTAGTAAACTCTATTTACCATGTTTTTATGTATCGACCAACATCTGTTAAGGCATGCAAACCTATCAATGAATTTTTCAAATCAATTTAGTATATGAATCGACTCATACTATGACTCAGTCGATATAAGTTTGGTGTTGCAAATCTGATGTCGATTGTTTTAGATGTAAGAAAATCATGCCAACTCTATATGTGAATATGAAGCTTTGGCACCACCTTTGAATCCTTATTCAAGTGTAGATTTCCATTTTTTAGATGCAAACTGAATTCTATCATGTGGAGATTTGAATTGGTCTCTAATTGCTATCATTTAACAAATTCAATTTGTAATTGTTTAAGTTGAGTATGTGCTTACATGTTTGCCACCTTTTAGCTAAGATAGATGTGTTATTGTGCATGCTTGTTGTTGTCAAAACTCATGCCTAAACTGTAGGTTGAGTACTTACTAGATTGTTGTATAAATAGTGGGCTTGTTCATTTGTTTGGATGCATTCTTCTGTGTATTATTTCTTGAGAATTTTTTTGCATTTTATCTACATTTTTGTGTGCAATATTTTTCCAAGAACAGTGAGTGAGTGCCTTGATTATTAGAGAGAGTTTATCATTATTTTTAAGAGAATCATTTTCCAACTTGTGAGATAGTGGTTATTGAGTCTTTATTGAAGGATCGATATCAGGATAGTTGTTGATTTGGAAGTACTGTGATAGTAGCCAATTAATTGGAAATCTTATCAAAAGCATGATGATATTCTTCCCTTGTTTGTATTAGTGTTGAATGATTTGCTTCTTGAATTTTTAAACCAATCTTTTATAGTTACTTGCATATAGGAAAAAATAATGTTTTCTTTGAAAAAAAAGTGGAAACTATTTACTCTATTTGTGTAATGTTTGTAATTACTCCATGATAGGAGAGACTATTTGTCATAGGTATTTTTATTATACTAGATGTGATTAACATGGGTAGAAGAGATTGTTTTTCATAAGTATTGTTACTATACTAGACATGACCAAACATAGACAACTTAAGGGATACTCATAACTAGATATTTAATTATGCTAGAGGGCTAGTAGGTTACTCCTGGGATTGTTGTCTAGTGAAGGGAGGGAACTAGTACTTTGCTTTATGAGTTGTGTTTCCTTAGGTTGTTAAAGAGATAGGTTATCTTGGGGAGTAGCTTGCCCATGGAGAAGGATTTCCTAAGCATAGATATAATGGCCTTAAGTCAAAACAAGCTTTCTATAGTGTAAGTGAATGGTAGACCATCACTCAATTATATTGAGTGAGAACACTTTCGCCAAAGTAGTGTGATTTCTCGAGGTTCCACTGTTAGTTCACCGTGTCCATTTAAATGCATGAGGGCTACCTAGCGTAGGTTATAAATCCTAGTCATGTAAGGCACAACACTAAGTTCAGAGTGGTATATCATACAAGGTTACCCAACCAATCTCTTCGTCGAAGGGTAGGGCCATCTATCATTGATAGATGTGAAAGGGACCACATATGAGTTTGTGGTTGGAAAAAAAGTGCTTGAGTGATGATTCTCCTCCTCGGCATGCGACAGGAGACCAATGTTTTGAAATTTAGATTCCTAGACCATCTATAGTCTTATGCTCTGAAGCTCGGTGGAGTTGTGTTTGTAATAGTGTACATTCTTGGAATATAATAATTTGTGAAATTATCATATTAGAATGGAATCCTTATTGAGTATTGTATGACATATTTGTCCAATATAAAAATCTATGTTTTGGAAATAATTGTATAATTACTTTGGAATTGCAATGACAAATTGGAATTATGTTATTTCAATTATGCATGTAATTTACATTATTGGAACAAAATTTTGAATTGTTATGACATGACATCATGTTTTATTCACTTAAGGTGAAAACATTGGGAATTTTACTGTTAAGAATGTTGGGGTTGTTACACTCAGTAAATCATGGAACAAAAATATTCTACACTCAGTAAATCATGGAACAAAAATATTCATCTTTATCATAATCCAACATATACAAAACTCAGAATAGGATATAATCAATGTAATATTCAATCTACTTCATGCAAAAATATAGCTACAGTCTCTCACAAGAGTATCCTCATATATAGGGTCTGTGAGAGTCTTGTTATTCAAAAAATATAAACAGACATTTAGCAATTGTCAACTCTTCCAAAAAAAATAGGAAGAGGATTGTTGGTGTAGGTTTTCTTTTCCTAGTGGGTTAATTTATTTTTCCTTAGTCCTAGGTTTTTCCTACAATTTATTAAGTTTTCTTAGGATAATAAAGTGACTTTATTACTAGGAGATAAGTGATGTGTTGTACCCTTCCTTAAAGGGTGGAACACTTTCCACTTTTGGTGGTCCATATCCACTTTTTGTGGTTGATTCCTATTGGCCAGATTTTCCACCTACATCCTCTCCTTAGTTCTATATAAACTCACTACCTAGCTTGCATTTGCATTCATTCATTCATGTATTGATTCAACTTGGAAGCTCTTAATGTAATATTTTCACATCAACATTGCATAATCTCTCAGAGTCCTGGTTTGCATTCTTATGTTTTTTCCAATTTATGTAACTTTGGTTTTCTCTTAAAAAGTTCCTCAAGGGTTATTTAATCTATTTCAAATTTATAACATGGTATCAGAGCTTTTTTTTTGAGAAATCTAAGCTCAGAGATTCTTGACTGAGATATTGAATTTTCAAGTAAAGATCTTGTAAATTCCCATATGCTATTCTCATACGTTTTAAACGATCCAGAGAATCAGAAAGGATTTGCAAAGATCTAATAACCGCTTCATATTGCATATGTGTTTTGTGAGATCTGAGTGATTACACCATTTCTAGTTATACTGATAGAATTTTTTACTATTCCAATGCATCTAGAAGGCTTGAGAAAGTCAGATCTGGTTTTTGTTTCATCTGAATTGGAGATCATTTGACATAGTTGCAAATCGGGGTTTAAAGCTTAGATTTGTTGAACAACTTTTTACTAGAGCATTTTCAGCCCAAACGGACCTTGTCATTGCAGTCAAAAGGGCCAAAAACCCCTATTCTCATATAAAATTTATCTATTTTAGACGAATTTTATTTTTGACAAATTTGTATTTTGCCAAGGGATCGTCACTGCAGGCTAAGTTTAGCCAATTTTTCAAAAATTCATAACTTTTCACCACGATGTCCATTTTTGGCAAACGAGATATCATCAAAAATCTAGAGATGAGAAATTTCCATCTATAGAGGTATTGAAAATAAAGTTTTCCATTTTCTACCAAATATTGTAGGTTGAAGTTGTTTGTTGCAAATTTCTTCAAGAATTCATAACTTTCACCTTGATGCTCCATTTTTTGGAAACAAATAGGCATTGGAAAGGTATTGAAGAGAAATACATAGCTATAAGGCTAATTTTTCCATATTTTTCCTCAGGTTCATTTTGTATCAGAATTTGTAATTTTGGCTATTTTGAGCCTATTAAGCATTGTATCTTGGAAAAGGCCTTGTAAGAGCACTGAATTATAAAGTGCCAACCTTATAATATTTGGGGGGTGATCTTTGATACTAGTGAAAAGGGTGGGAGTTTATTGATGTTTTTTTTGGTGCTCCTTTGTAATCATTTGAGGATTATATCATGGGTTTTTTTAATCATCCTTCTGTGATAATCCTGGATAAGACTAATTATGAGTCTTAGAAAAAAGGCATTCTAACCCATCTCATATGGCTAAAATTTTTTCCTTACCTTTATGGGCTCATTCCTTAACTAGACACACCTGGAAGGAAATCAATATGGGGTAATAAAATTGATCATGTATTAGGAGTAATTGATTCTCATGTTGATACATTATGTGGGCTATAATGAACATTGAATGTCTCCACACACTTCAGACCAAAATTTGGGAGATTTTTGGAGACCCTCATGTTTATCCACTCCCAAATGATCTTGCTATAGATTACCTCATTCCACTTGATGATGTAGATAATATACCTTTGATGATGATACTTTTGTGGAGCTTGAGTTATTATGCACGTTTTGAACGTTCAAATGGCATAAAGACTTCTCTTGCTTCTCATCCTCATGTTGAGATTACATCAACATCATTTGTTGCTAATTTAGATTTTAGTGTTGCTTCTTTGAAAGCTTCCAATGAATTCTTGCAGCAGGACATCCATTTTCTTCTAGAAATATAGCTTTGTGGGATGATCTCTTGACAAGAGTTTCAAACTTGTTTATGGAGACGCTATTGATTGTATTCATCTTCTCCTTGATGAATTAGATTCTTCTTCAAATATTGTGAGGGAACACTTTGACCCTCTTGTTCATTCTCTACATGATCATTATCATAGTTTGACATGAGTATGGATACCTTGAATCATCATTTGGAGAAGAAATCTTCAGAGGAGATACTTAAATCTTTGAATCTTGCTATAAATCAGTCTCTAAGAGATTTTGATTTCTCATCTTCAACATTGTGGCCTAGAACACCTTATTTTATTGTGACAGCTTTCAACATCGCCACAAGGACACTTGAGCCAACTTCAGAGACTTCATACATTTTGCACTTTCTTCCTACATATTCCTTTTAGGACTTAGGAGATAGCATGCATACACCTTTGGTTGTGTTTCTTCCTAAGGGGAGGAATGTTGTTCAACGATTGTGGACTATCTTCTTCATACAATTTTGAGCATCTGCCATTGGATCTCCTTGGGTAGGGCCACTTAGTCCTTTTCTTCTCTATATGTTTTGGGGGATGTTCTCTCTCTATTTGTGGGAGGCTTCTTCTTCTTTGGGGGGATTTTGATATGTAGATGGGTACCTAACATGGCCTCATATTTTGGGACCCATCATCTTTTCAATCCTCCTAAGTTGTGCTTAAGGGGGGGTGTTGGTGTAGGCTTTTCTTTTCCTAGTGGGTTAATTTATTTTTCCTTAGTCCTAAGTTTTTCCTACACTTTATTAAGCTTTCTTAGGATAATAAAGTGAGTTTATTACTAGGAGATAAGTGATGTGTTGTCCCCTTCCTTAAAGGGTGGAACACTTTCCACTTTTGGTGGTCCATATCCCCTTTCTATGGTTGATTCCTATTGGTTGGATTTTCCACCTACATTCTCTCCTTAGTTCTATATAAACTCACTACCTAGCTTGCATTTTCATTCATTCATGTATTGAATCAGCTTGGAAGATCTTAATGCAATATGGTCACATCAACATTACATAATCTCTCAGAGTCCTGGTTTGCATTCTTATGTTTTTCTAGTTTATGTAACTTTAGTTTTCTCTTACAAAGACTCTTGGGTTATTCAATCTATTTCATATTTCTAGCAAGGTCCAAGTGTTTTACTTAATATAAATATAAAATCAAGTAGAAGTAGAAGTGTTAGAATCCAATAAGGATTCGACAATAATCAAGAAGACCATTATAACCGAAGTGTGCTTAATAGGGAAATTTTCATTATAACTATTATCCTTGTTAGAATAGACTTCCTCCTCCGCAGTTTATTGAAAAGGTGGAGTGACACATAGATATACATGTTTACCTCCAAAAACCATCGATTGCATCTTATTATAGAAATATGTATGTACAATAGCTGATTTATTCCTTTGGTTGTGTTGAGCTATCATACTTCTATTGTGGGTTGAGAATCCTTTTGTTGCGAGTTGACAAGTTCCTCATTACAGGGGTTAGTTTTATTCCTTAAGGAATTTTTCATTATTAGCAACTATGATTAATCATAAAATTCTAATAAATCTCATAGACATTCAAAGTTCACACGCCTATTCATTAATATAATATATCATCCTTAAATGCTTTGAAATACTTTAAAGTGTATGAAAAAGGTTTGAAAATGTCTTTTAAAGTTTAGCAGAAGTGAGATAAAAACATGAAACTAAAGCCATGAATTGGACATTCCTAGGGCTCATCAACCATGGCATCTACTACTTTTTTGTTAATTTTGGGTACCTACTCAAATTGGATTAAGTTTAAGTATTCCTTGAAATTGTCAAGCATCTTTTATAAGGGGTTAGCTTCTCATCTTTTCTTTGATATTCGTTGTTCACTTGACTTATGATTAGTTGTGAGCCTCCATAAACTAAGAGATGTTTGATATTCCCAAATTCCTTTTGGAGTGAACCCAAACCTTGTTTCCAAAACCTTTCTCTCACTTCACTTTCCTTGACATGTTTCGATAAAACCTTTAATATAACAATATATGTTTTAATGGCTATGTTGTAACTCAAACTTATCTCATTGCATAAATTAATTTTATGAATTGTTGTTTATTATCTTTCAAAAATTTGTATCCATTCTTTAAATCCTACAAGGGGACTAAGTGAAATAGAACCCCCCTTCAATCTCTATTTTGGTAGGGTTTCTATTCACAATAGTTCAATTGTAGTTAGTTTCAATAAATTTTGAAGAGTTTTAGAAAAAAAATGTAAAATTAAAGTACCAATTAAATTTATTTATTGAGCCTTCCAAGAAGTTGCAAAGCTATAGCTCACATAGACAAGGTCATCTTAGATAATCAAGATTTCTATACAAGCTACCACTTATTGATTTTAGAGCGTATTTAACTCTTTTTTTTAATCTCAATTTGGTACTATAGGTCCACAACAAGTGCATAGATCTATCAATTCTCTAATATAAATAATTAACAAGGTGATATATTATTCTAATTTTATCATTTTATCTCAAATTTTTGAACAATGATAAGGACTTTTAGGTTTTTATTTAGTTTTTGTTCTTCCATTATAGATCATGACCTAAAATATATTGGGATTATTCTTTGTGATTTTATCATTTATTCTATTAGTTTCAAACCTTCACTGTTATATCTTCTAGGCGAGACCATTTCAACTCTTTAACTTACATTCTTTATTTCACTCATTTTTATTATGACCTCATAAGTTTAATATCAATCACGTGATTTCTATTGGTAACTAATAGTTGAGTAATTTTGAGAAGCTAAGACACACTATTAATAGGATTCCTAATAAGTCTCAAGTTTGTACCTAATCTTAATTCAAGGCTACCTCCTAGACAATGTTGTTATGGTGGTTGTCAAGATTGATCCAATGTTGTAAGGTACATCATTTTTCATGTGGTGAACTTTTCATTTAGGTTCAGTCACCTCCATATTTCACAAGTAGATGAATGGAATTCCAAGAAAAAATCATAAAGGTAACTTCTCTGCACAAGTTCATTTAATGCCACTTTTTGTTGCTTTTTTCTTTCAATACTTAGTCATTTTAATTTTCCAAGTCTTGTATGTTTCCAAGCTCCATAATTTATCAAGATTTGAATTTCTTTGTTAGTCCTACATCGTGCTTTTTTTAATTAGAGTTATATTAATTGGATATAGCCTTGGGTAACATTAATTTCTACATTGTTTCCACATAGAACCACACCTCAAAAAGAACCAACATTTTAAAACCCTTTCCTCCCCAAAATTTGTATCTTTAAGGTTCTTGTAATAAGGTAAAATACTGTTAAGCATAAATTATAGAAACATTCTAAAACTATTATTTTAGACCTTAAAAAAGGGAATAATACAACCAAAGGTTTAAATAAATGGAACAAACCCTAACTTTCCAAGGGGCCAAAAAGGGTAGTGAGCACTAATGGGGTAAAATAATAAATTCATTTGGATCTAACTTAAACCAAGAGATTGGAACAATAAACCTATGCTTGAGGTGTCTCAAAGGTTGAAGTGAATTATACTAGTCACATGATACTTGAAAAATTTATGGATCTTCTTTGGTTAAGGGACAATTGAAAAAAATATGAATCTAAGTGGTGAACTTAGATACTAAGCTTGTGGCCCCATGGCGTGTTGAAATTTATTTTTTAAATTCAAAATCAATAAATGCAAGGACAACCATGGTGCCTCCAAGGAAAGAGGTTTATAATTTAATTTATGTGGATGCAAATGAGCATCATTGGAATTATATAGGGGTGAAGTTGAATTGGGAAGCATGAGTGTTTTTTATTCTACAAATTTTACTTAAAAACAAATATAGGTCTAGTTTTGTGGATATTGCAAATCAATTAAATTTCTTCAATAGTATATCCAAGGTATAGGGATATAGTAGTGGTGCGATTAGTATAATATAAAAAGGAGTTATGTAAAGAGGGAAAGGTATAGAAAGGTAATGATGTGGTATTTGAAGGAGAAGTTGCACTATAATGTTAGGTTTTAATAGGATAAGAAGGATAAATGGTATGGAGATCATATGTGTATAGGATAGTGCTAGTAGTAATAGGGGTGTGATTATATATGAAAGGATGGAAGGAAAGTAGAATACTAGTGGAGAGAAATGTGGTGGTGACACTATAGGTAGGAATGAAAACCAAATAATTTATACTTGAAGGTAGAACATGGGTGGTTGAGGTTAGACACAATTGATAATCATAGGATGAGATGAGGAAACATTAGAAGAGGATGAAGGGTAGATGGGTGGTGAGAGGATACACCATTGGTCAAATCTATGAGAGTGATAATATTATGAATAATATGCATTCTCTAAGGAGAACCACCTAATACAATATGTAAATTAGTAGCCAACTAGTGAGGATATTTAGGGTGGAGAGGTGCATCAATAAGTGATTGTCACATTAGGAAAATATATTTCTTAGAAACATATGTATCAATATCATAGTCTTGATCAATATTCTTCATCTTCTTCAATATGGTTCTCTATATGAGTGTTATTGTCTATCATATCAAAAACTGAGTCAATGGTCATTTGATTGGCTATTCATACTAGAGTTAAGATGAACATTCCTTCATAAAACAATATTAAGGCTTCAAGTAGCCCATGACATAAATAAACCCTAAAGTGATATGGTAAAAGGAGCTCGATAAATATCAAAAAATTAAACTCTTAGATTTGAATAATAAAAAATAGAAAATAAAACCCTAAGGGGGTGTAAGAGTATAAGGTTTTACCAAAATGAAAGAGAATAAAATACCTTTTACATAAATCTAGGGTAAGAAAATAATACAAGTAAAATATACCTATATTAAAATATTCTTGGAATGTAATAAATATAATAAATTCAATGTTTTAAAAAATAAAATGATAAAATAATAGTATGTATCTAGAAATAAATTGTTAAATGCAATATAAATTGATTTGTCATCAAAGTAGAAATATAAGTGAAGATGAAATGTAACCCTTGTAATTATTTTTGGTATTTGATAATTTTCAGTTTATCTAGATGTCTAATAGTTTCCCTCACATAAAAAATTGTTTTTGGTATTTGATAATTTTCACATGACAAGGATAATTTATTCCCTTATTTTAAATATATATTTAAGGATATTAATTTAACACCTAGATAAAAGATAAAGGGAAACACTCTCAAACATGCAATATACCCCAAATGCTTGCACAATGTATATTTCCTAACAATGTTTGGAACTAGCAATTAATATCATATAATGAATGGATATGGGTGATAATAATTAGATCATCCCAATTAAACTACGGTTATCCATTTTATATAAAACCAAAGGTAAATAAAAAACTATTTCAAATGTTGAATCAACACAAAATAATCACAAAGGCAGTTTAGCTTCCAATTTCAACTTAATTTTTAAAAATTTAAGGGGTCACTTTCACAACCACATAAATGATTTAGATTGCTTCTATGAGTGTGGATTTGACTTGGAGTGGGAAATGGGTAAACAAAAGGTTAGAATTTGTCCTTAGAAATAATTATAGATATGAATAAGGTTTGAGTTATGTGCTCACTCACTCTCAAATTTGTGTGCTTGTTTTTAAATAAAAGGTAAAGAATGTAGCGCTCGGAAAATTAAGAAAGATTTCCAAAGCCTTTTAACGCATCATTAAGGGAAAATTAAAAGAATATTCTAAATTTAATCAACCATAAGTTTTCGAAAAGTCAACATTTCTCATAATTCGTCCAAATGAAATAGAGAGAATTTGAATTTGCATTTCATAAATAATATCATCATTGCAAATGAAACAAAGCATAAGTATTTCAGAGATTTTCTCAAATACATATATTCCTCTTTACTAGGAGGAATCAATCTTTTTAATAGAATATCTTTTCTACGCTAAGATACAATACTTTAAAATCAATGATACATTAAATATTTTCAAATATACTTCCATCTCAAGTTTCAACAAGAATTTCAAAATGTATATACATGAATATCGGCTTCACAAGCCAAGTCTGAAAGATACATAAGTACATCAATAGCAAATAATCTTGGATCCACCAACCGCCGTGACACCCTGGTCTTCTTGCGAGCTGGGGCCAAGAATGTGATTCAGGCGCCTTTTCCACCCAACCACGAAGTCCATGACTTCCCCGGGTCCCTTCCTAACTCGAAGGAATCCCCGGCCCTGCATAAAGGAGCCTAGCAACCCGATACGGTAAAACAGGAGGGCACTCTCGGTGCGTGCCTGATGCCTATATGCATTTCTAACATGAAATAAACACATTTCTTGCAACAGGAGGTGGCAGAGACCCAAATAAATTTCTAGGCTTTTAATATAAACAATCCATCTATTTCAATGGTACAGTGCTTGGCCAAGCAAAATAATAATAAATGGTAGAATTAGAAAAGGTAATACTACCGTCTCTGTTCGCCCACCTTCGGCACCCTGTCCCGGAAGTTACTATAGTGCAGTCAAATAATACTTAACAGAAACTTAATACATTTTCAAAACAGGCTTTCATCTTTTCATCAATTAAAAGAAGTGAATTTTGAGTACATTCCTTATATTTCAGTTGTAAGATGCCATTTATCCTTTGGTAAGTGTTCCCTTTTTAATTTGGATAAAGAATTTTCAGTGCACTATTTGATGGTAAGAACATTGTTATCAGTTTTCCATATGCATTTTCATGACTGACAGTTTTGATTCCCTATTTCATTACAGGGCACAGAGTAAAATAATATACTGATATAATACAATTTGTGTTTCAAAATTCTGAGGTTTGAAAGACAATCTTTCATACACATTTCATGTTATATTCTTTTTAACATATTCAAGGTACTTTCCAGTCTATATGGTGTCTCAAACACTTCTGTTTTTGTTTCAGGTTTTAGCAATTCAAAGAACAGAATTCATATACTTTCTGTTACATGGCTTTTCAAGATTTTCCTGTCCTTGCTTCAGATTCAAGATAATTACAAAACAGAATTCATATACTCTCTGTTATATGGCTTTTCAAGATTTTCCTGTCCTTGCTTCAGATTTAAGATATTTATAAAACAGAATTTATACTATATTTCTGGGAAAGAGTTTTCTGTTTCAATTTGTATTTGGCATACTGTGCATGGGTATCTATTTATATATATATATATATATATAATTGGTATACACATATATATATATATATATATATATATGTATGTATGTATGTGCAGTCATATATGTATATATGTGTAGAAATTCATGTTCAGCTGTATCAAATTCGAAGTAAGAAATTCTATATGTATATATGTGTAGAAATTCATGTTCAGCTGTATCAAATTCGAAGTAAGAAATTCTATATGTATATATGTGTAAAAATTCATGTTCAGCTGTATCAAATTCGAAGTAAGAAATTCTATATGTATATATGTGTAAAAATTCATGTTCAGCTGTATCAAATTCGAAGTAAGAGATTCTGATTTTCAAATTTGTGAATTTACTGGCCGTGCATAATTAGCAGGGTATTTTACATGGTCCCGTGATGGTATTGAGCGGCCAAAAGGGCTCAGGTAAAAGCCCTTGCCCCTCCCATGGGGAGGGGGGGCGGGCTGTGAGGGATCGTGCCCTCCACAGGCCGCGGCCTGTGGAGGACACGAGCCTCCACAAACCACGCCCTTCCCATGGGGAGGGCAAGGGGAATTAAATTCCCAAAGCAATTTCAGACTCAGAAAAAAAAGAAAGACATTTGTCCAGTATAAGCTACATTCGGTTTTGTCTCAAGACAGATATGCAGACATTATATATATAAAATTGCAAATACACTTGAAATTCCTTCATTAAAATGCAGATTTGCAACAGGACGAAAATCCCTAATGGAGAAGAAGGAATGTGTTCCATAATTTTAACACAGAATAGAAATCTGTTACCCAGTTTTCAAAACAAACTTGGAAAATTGCATTCTAAACAGAGAACAACGTATTTATTTACTGCAATTTGATATTAAAATTCAAAGAAGGCATAGCAAAAAGAACCTGGCACAGTTGTCTTCCAGTGCAGATGCTCAGCAATACTTCTCACTCTTTCCCAGCTCTCTTTTTCCAGCTCTCGGATGATGATAATAATGATTAAATCAAAGTCCTATGTTCTTTCTTAAAAGGCCCTCTTCCTCCTTTCGAGGATCATGCATAGAATTCTCAGGTGACAGCAGTTTACAAGGATTGCCACATACCCAGCAAATTGTTGTTTTTGAGACAGAGTTTTCCAGAGCCCCATGCTTTCTCGGGCTGTTCCATCCTAATTCTTTTGGAAGAAAATTGACCATATATCCTAAATAGTTTTATTTTCATCCCTTTTATGCAATTAATAAATAAAATTCATTTATGCAAAACAGATTTTAGGTTTATTCTTTTATTTAATTTGTTTTAATTTTTAAATACATTTCTTTTAATCAAATAAAAATATAGATTTAACCCTTTTTGCTCAAATTAATAATGAGAAATTAGGAAATAGAATAAGCCATATAATTTCATGATCTAATTTAACCTTATTTCAAATTCGCTAGGCTAATCATTTCACGCAATCACATTGTAAAAACAATAAGAACATGATCTAATGCAGCTACATGATGTAAGTGGTGTGTGCATAACCGAGAGTTTTCTCCTCTTCTACCCTGTCGAGAAGCTAACCTCCTTTTCCTCAATCACACTCTTGGCCTTCGATCTCCTTGGCCTTCGATCACCTGGCATTCAGATGCACTCAGGCATGCAAAACAAAAGAGTATTAGTAACCATCGTAGGAAAAATAATCAACTCAACATTTATATAAATGCATTTATAATTCTTGAAAGAAACAATTATATTAAAGCATTGCTCTTAACACATATCATACTTCATATATTGAATCTCATAAGATCATGATTAAATATTATCTAAATAAGTCATGGTCAAACTAAGTCAAATAGTCAAAATAAGTCACGATCAAAATAAGTCAATGGTCATAGTAAATCATGATCAGAATAGGTCAATGGTCAAAATAAGTCAATGTATGAGACGTGACAAAGAAAGTTAAAGTGAGTCCAAAATGAATGTGAAAAACATGTGGTACATACATTTTATACCTTTAAATTTCCCCCCACTATGACCTACATCCAAATTATTATAAAATAAATTTAAAAGTAATTATAAGTACCCAAAAAGGAAGCAAATGCATAGGAACTCATAAAAAGGATACTAATATAGATGAAGATTTAACCTTGGTCCTTGTTCTCTTAAAACAGGTGCTCCATATTGGAAGCATACAAAAAAATCGAGTAGCATCACATAGGAATTTAAAATATTAATGTATTATCCATAATAAAAATAAAATAAAATAAAAGATAGGTAGGGATAGATATACCACCTACAAAGCAATAGGGTGGGTAGGTAGCGCCTTGAATAGGAGTTGCATGGATGTGTGTGTTTGCTCAATAGGAAGAATTACTCCATGACGTGAGCTTGATGAAAGAGTTATTTTTCTTATTTAATTTTGCAGTTAAAATGATATCATTTTCTTTAGCCATTCCCACATTAGGTGGAGTCATATGGAATCATTCTTTACGAATGACTTAGGATCATAATTTGTAGTTTTAATTAATGTTTTTAAAATTTTGAAATTGGACATTTTGAGACCAAGTTATGAAAAAAATTATTAAATCATGTGTATTGAAAATTTAGAAAAATTGATTGTGGAAAGAGGTTGTTGTGAATTTTTAGATCAAAATGGTATCTTTGAACGTTTAAAATTTCTTCTATTTGAAATGTTAAAAAAATTGGGAAATGAGGCTTTAAATTTTTTATGATTTTGACCTCCTTGAAGAAAATAGGAAAATTATATTTTAGACCTCATATGAATTAACTATTTCTTGGAAAGATTAGTCTCCTTGATATTTTAAGATTTTGCATCTTTTGAGTAGGTTGTTGCAATCAGTTTGCACACCTCACATAATACCAAATATTAGTCTTGTTATTTATTATGTGCAAGAAATTTGCAAGTATACTTAATCTCATTTAATATTTTATTGTAATCTTTATAAATAGGTTATGTGAGGCCTTTGTATTTATTTTATAGTTGTGTTTTCATGTAATTCATGATGTGGGTTATGATTCATCCATGTTTAGAATATAATCCCTTAAAGGAAATCAATTATTTCTATCATCTGGTATTTTTTCACACCTCATCTTGTGAGGGTGTTGGCATGCTTGTAAGGATAAAATCATGATAATTGTGTGTGTTTGGATTAAATTATTTAAGGTTGTATTTATGATTATAGTTTTTTAAGTGTGAATCTATATTGTATTATCATAATGGATGATTGTTCCATCTTTTCTATTTGCATGTGTCAACGTTGGTATTGAACATGTGCAATATTTTGTAGCACTTCCGTTATGTTGTTCTTGTAGGATTTCCTATGTTTAGGATTAAACCCCTTAAATAAATCAATTATTGCTATCATTTGGTAATTTTCTACACCTCATCTTTTGAGGGTGTTGGCATGTGTGTAAAACTAAAATTATGATAATTGTGTATGTTTGTATTGAATTATTTAAGGTTACATTTATGATTATAGATTTTTACGGGTGAATCTATATTGTATTATCATAATGGATGATTGTTCCATATTTGTTACTGGCATGTGTCAATACTGGTGTCAAATGTGTAGATCATTTTGTAGCATTTTTTTCTTGGTGTTCTTGTAAGCTTTCCCTTATGTTAAGGATATTTTCTTGATTTTTGTCTCATTCCTTGTCCTAAATCATTTCTAAATGACTCATAAATCAAGGAAGTTATGCATCATTGAGTGGAGGAACTGGTCCTTATTAGTTTCCTTGCCTTAGAGTTTCATTTCTTCATTTTTCCCTAGTAGGAATCGAGTGTCAAGTTGGAAGAAGGATTTGGAATTCAAAAGGTTATAGGTCTATGAGGAAGTATGGATCCCACCCTTCAAACATTTTTTGGTTGTTGGGTCATAGGTCTCAAAGTGGGTTTTGGAATTTGGAGTATGTCTAGGTCTAGGTTTAAATTTGAGTAATCCTCTATGAAGTTTCTCAATAGGTCATGGGATTTGGGATGAACTTGGGGCCAAGTGTGTTTGGAGTCCCAATTTTTTCACATTAAAAAATGGATTTGTGTGGAGGGTCACAAGAATCGAGTCAAATTAGGGACATGGAGGTTTGACACTTGCAAGTTAGTGAAGGTGCTTTGTATTGATCATTGATCAAGGTCGGTGAAAGGAACCAAGACTTGGAAACAAGCCCCATGTGTATACTTGAACTCAAGGCCTATAAAGGTGTGTTTTGGTATTTTTTTGAGACTTGAAGATCAAACAAAACCTTGACCTTGGAACAAGTCCCCAGTTTGAGCAAGGACTTATGGCCTATGTGTAGTTAGGTCTAGTTTATTTTGTTTAGTGGAGGGTAGATGTGAGAAGGGAATTGGGACTTGAAACCAAATTTTTGTTGGAAATATGTGCCTCAATCTCACAGGCTAAAACCTCTAATAGAGCCAAGTCAGTGTGACATTCATTGTGTCTGGTCGACTAGCAGTTGAAACCTTGTTGAATTGTATAGGTCACTGAGACAATGCTTATGTCTTGCCGACTGGTGTTGTCGTTGTGACTTGTGGTGTTTGCCATAACCTTCTGCTAAGTGGAGATCTTTGGCCGACAGGCCACTCTTATCGGATCAGGAAGACTCTGGGCAACAAGCAGTTTTGGGGAGAGACTTGGATGTTCGGTATGTCTCATATCGATAAGAAAAGTCTCGCTGATAGCCACACTTGGAGTCATCAGGATAACGTATGGTGGTTCGGTAAGAAGTCTTACCGATGTGTAATGTCTCGCCGAATGGTTATACACTTGTGTCATCGGTGTAACATGTGACTTCAGTAAGAACTCTCAGCGATAGCGATATGTCTCGTCGACAGTTGAACATCAATGTAACCTCCTGGCGATAGCGGTAAGTCTTGCCGACTGTTGGTCATTTCAGAATGACTTGAAGGCTCGGTATGATCTCTTGCGAAGGACGATGGTCTTGCCAAATAGCGATACAAGTGATGATCATCAGTATGAGGTCTTGGCAACAAGGTGAAGTTTGAGCGATAGCTTTCTGGACTCGGTGTAACGTCTAGCCGATAGTAAGGACTCTTGGCGATATCGAATGTTGGCTTTGTGGCATCAGGGAGACATGGTTAGTGTCTCACCGACATGCCAACACAGGTTGAACGCCTTTGACCGATTGACCATCCTACGTGGTTTGTCCTCAACCAATCAGGGAGCAGAATGGGAACCGCTAGCAGTTGGACTATTGCAACCGTTACTAAGAGGAAGTTCGACAGACAGGGGCATCATGGATATACTCAGAGATTGCAGATTGTGTTCCGTTCGATGGATGGATGAATTTTTCGATGAGTGATCAGTGAATGTAATTCTGAGAGTATTGTAACTTGAGTGTTCTGTAACAAGGTTGATCATTATGAATGCTACTATAATTTGACATCAAAAAGATAAGTCTGATCTCTGTATGTAATCTTTATTACTGCAATACAAAGTGACTTCTCTTGGTGTAGTGGGTTTTTCTCTTGTAAGGGTTTTCCCACATAAATCTGGTGTTCATATGTGTATGTTTAATTCTCTGTTTCTGTTATCTCTTTCAAGTGCATCTTAATTGGACTGTAATTGTAAAAATTTAAAAGTGTCTCTGCATTCTTCCTTAAGGTTTTGATGTTAGGAGAGTTGTTTCCGCACTTAGCTTTCCTTACAAGTGGTATCAGAGCCTGGCCAGTTGTGTTATCCTTGTGGGTATGTTGGGTTTTTTGAGTCAATTTCTATTCAGTGGGAGTCTTGTAGAAGTTTGGTAATTCGAATTACAGGTTAAGATGGCAAGCACGTCAGGAAAGATTGAAATAGAGAAATTCAATGGCAGCAATTTTGAGTTGTGGAAACTTAAAATGGAAGATCTATTGGTTGATCGTGATCTTTGGATTGCTATGTCTGGAACGAAACCTACAGGCATGAAGCAAAGAAGATTGGGACCTTGCAAATAGAAAGTCTAAGGGGTTGATAAGGCTCTGTTTGGCAAACGTCGCTCTTTTGAATGTGCATGAAGAGAAGACTGCATCTTCCTTGTGGAAGAGACTGGCATCTATTTATTAGGGGAATTCCTTGGTGAATAAACTATTCCTGAGGAAGAAGCTGTACACTTTGAGAATGCAGGAAGGAGGGTCTGTTGCTGATCATTTGAACACATTCAACATGCCGATTGCACAATTAACATTTGTTGGTGTGAAGATTGATGAAGAGGATCGTTGTATGCTCTTATTGTGTTCTTTGCCAGACTCTTGGGATCACCTGGTGATGGTTATTGGGAGTACAACATCTAATTTCAAGATGGAAGATGTTGTTGCTTCTTTGTTATCAGAAGAGATGAGAAGGAAATCTTCTGAGATGGCGAAGGAGGCTCTTGCTGTTAGAGGCAGATCGAAAGATAAAGGCAAGAAGAAGGACAAGAAGTCCAAATCGAAATCAGAGGGGAGATCAAAGTCTCCTGGAAAGAAGTCTAATGTGAAGTGTTGGAATTGTGGGCAACCTGGTCATGTTGAAAGGATTGTAAAGAGGAGAAGAAGAAGAAAAATAAGTATTCTTCTGACAATGATTCTTCTCAGAGTGATGTAGACGCCTTCATTGCAGTCTTGGCTACACAT
The DNA here is from genome assembly GCA_007258455.2 of Sequoia sempervirens. NCBI lineage: Eukaryota > Viridiplantae > Streptophyta > Pinopsida > Cupressales > Cupressaceae > Sequoia > Sequoia sempervirens. The sequence continues at coordinate 171,282,731 of VDFB02358134.1, read as the reverse complement.
GCATCAGATGATGTCTGGCTGATTGATTTTGGAGCATCTTTCCACATGACATCTCACAAAGACTGGTTCACGAAGTATGAAAAATACGATGGTGGAAAGGTGTATTTGGAAAGTGATTCTTCATTGGAAATAGTTGGTCGTGGAAGAGTCATAATTCAATTCCCTGATGGAAGAGTGAAGGGAATCAATGATGTAATGCATATACCAGGTCTAGCTCGAAACTTACTTTCTGTTAGTATGCTGAATGATATTGGAGTGCAAGTCACGTTCTCTGGAAATGGCTACAAGATGACTAGAGGTTCTATGGTGGTAGCAAGAGGTGCTCGTGTTGGTACCTTGTATAAGTTTGATGCACATGCTGTGCAAAGCAATAGTGTCTCTGCCAAGTCACAGAAAGCTACTCATGGAGGAAAACAGGTAGAAATTCTTGATAGTGTAAACTCTATGGAATTTAAACTTCCAGCAGAAAATACTATGCTCTGGCATCATAGGCTAGGCCACATTGGTGAGAAAGGTTTAAAAACCTTGAAGAATAAAACCTGGTTGAGGGGCTTGAAGATTGTAACCTCAAATTTGAATTATGTGAACATTATATATATGGTAAACAACACCATGTTTCATTTTATTCTAGTCCTCACAAATCTTCTAGTTTGCTTGATTATATTCATTATGATGTATTTGGTCCAGTGAATGTTCCTTCTTTGTCTAAGTCAAGGTACTATGTATCATTTATTGATGATTATTCAAGAACATTTGTTTATTTTTTGAAAAGTAAATCAGAAGTGTTCAGTCGGTTTAAGGAATTTAAGAACCTTGTAGAAAATCAGACTGGAAGAAAAATAAAATGTTTAAGGACTGATAATGGTAGTGAATTTTGTTCTGACGATTTCGAGAGGTATTGTAAAGATCATGGGATTAAAAGACATAAAACTACACCTTATACTCTACAGAAAAATGGAGTTGCAGAAAAGTTCAACAGGACAGTGATGGAAAGAGCACGAAGTATGTTGAGCAATACTAGCTTGGAGGAGAAGTTTTGGGCTGAGGTAGTTGCTACAGTATGTTACTTGATAAACCGTTCTCCAAATTTTGCTCTTGTTGAGAAAACACCTTTGGAAGCATGGTCTGGTAAGAAGCCCTCTTTAAGACATATTCGTGTTTTTGGTTGTGAGGCATATGCACATGTGTCGTATGAGAAAAGATCTAAATTAGAGAACAAGGTTGTTAAATGTATTTTTATTGGTTATAGTGCTGGCATAAAAGGATACAAGATTTGGAATCCTGATACAGAGAAGGTTCTATATAGTAGAAGTGTTATCTTTCGTGAGCTGAAGCCTTCCACCTTGGATCTGTAGTCAGAGAGAAAATTAGAAAACAAAAAGGATGTAGTTGAAGTTCCTCCGACACCAGATAAAGAGGAATTGAAAATTCAAAATGTACCTAAAATTGAGGAGAGCTCAAGTAGTTCTGAGAGTTCTAAGATGAAGAAGAACAACCTCAGCCTCAACAAGTGAGGAGGTCAACCCGTGAAAGAAAACAACCTGATAGGTATGGGTTCTCTTTGATAGATTCTACTTGTGCCTGTGCTTTAATTTCTAGCACTGATGAGCCTAGGACTATGAAAGAGGCATTTAGAATGTCCGATTCAAACTCTTGGTTGGAAGCCATGAATGAAGAAATGGCATCATTAGAAAAGAATGATACTTGGAGTTTGGTGCCATTTCCTAAAGGCAGAAAAGTTGTGGGCTGCAAATGGGTGTTTAAAAAGAAAATAGGTCTGGATGGCAGTGTGGAAAAATATAAGGTGAGGTTGGTTGCGAAAGGTTATTCCCAGGTAGAGGGAATTGATTATGGGGAAATTTTTTCTCCTGAAGCTAAGCACGCCCATTAGATTTCTTTCACTTGCTTACCGGCATTTAGAAAGGTCGAACAGATGGATGTGAAGACAACATTTCTTCATGGTGATCTTGAAGAAGAGATTTATATGTCCCAAATTCAAGCACTTTGTGGAAAAATGTAAAGAAAGATTGGTTTGCAAGTTGAATAAATCTCTGTATGGGTTAAAGTAGTCTCCTAGAATGTGGTACCAGAAGTTTGACACTTTTGTTTTGTCATTGGGATTTGTAAGATCAAAATCTGATCATTGTGTGTCTAACAAAGCTAAAAGTAATCAAGTTCTTATTATTGCTCTCTATGTTGATGATATGTTGTTCATAGGCAATAGTAAGTTAATGATTTTTGATCTTAAGTCTCAGTTGTCTGCAAAGTTTGAAATGAAAGATCTTGGTGCAGTAAGGTATATTCTGGGTATGGAAATAACCAGGGACAAGAATAGTAGAAAACTTTGGCTCAGTCAGAGTAAGTATATCAAGATTGTTCTAGAGAGATTTTGCATGAATGATTGTAAGCAGCTAGTTGTTCCAGTTTTCCAAGGAACGAAGCTATCTGTTGAAGACTGTCCAAAATATCCTACTGAGATGGAGGACATGACCAGTGTACCTTATGCTAGTGCAGTTGGCAGTCTTATGTATGGAATGGTCTGTACAAGGACAGACATTTCCCAAGCAATGGGAGTACTTAGTCAGTTTATGGCTAATCCTGGAAGGACACATTGGGATGCTATGAAGAGTGTTTAAATATTTGAAGGGGACTTCAGAATATGCTTTGTGATACCATGGGAACTTGGTTGAATCACAGAGGACTCTCAGCATTCGAGGTTATGTGGATTCTGATTGGGCAGGGGACATTGATAGCAGAAGATTCACCAGTGGATATATTTTCATGTTGAATGGTGGTGCAGTTAGTTGGATGAGTAAGCAGTAGGTTAGTACTACAGAGGCTGAATACATGGCAGCTACACATGCTTGTAAAGAATTAGTTTGGTTAAAATGTTTGTGTTCTAACATTGGTTTTGATGCAGGGAAAATAACTATTTTCTGTGACAGTCAGAGTGCAATTTGTCTGGCAAAGAATCCTACTTTCCATGCCAGGACGAAACATATAGATGTACAGTATCACTTTGTACGAGATATGGTGGAGGATAGAAAGGTCTCATTAGAAAAAGTGGATACTCTGGAAAATGTTGCAAATGCATTGACGAAGCCAGTAAGCACAGACAAGTTCAAGTGGTGTGCCAATTCGATGGGCCTCAGTGCCCATGAATGTCAATAGTTTTGTTGTGCTCTAGAGGTGCTTGTGTGATCTTCAAAGAGATATGGAATATGTGCCTTGGATCATTCAAGATCGCTGAGAAAATGATTCTGTCTTGCCGACTGGTGTTGTCGCTGTGACTTGTGGTGTTCACCGTAACCTTCTGCCGAGATCTCTGGCCGACAAGCCACTCTTATCGAATTTCGGGAAGACTCTAGGCAACAAGCAGTTTCGGGGAGAGACTTGGATGTTCGGTATGTCTCATATCAACAAGAAAAGTCTCGCCGATAGCCACACTTGGAGTCATCGGGATAACGTATGGTGGCTCGATAAGAAGTCTTACCGATGTGTAATGTCTCGTCGAATGGTTATACACTTGTGTCATCAACATGGTTCGGTATGAACAGTTGAACATCGCCGAAGAACATCGGTGGAAATAGCGGTAAGTCTTGCCGATGGTGTATATGATCTCTTGGAGACTCTGAATAGGACTCATCAGTGGTTTGGCGATAGCTTTCTAGTGGTTCTTAGTTCTTGGCGATATCGACATCGAAGACATCATCCAACACAGCCCTTTGAACTTCATGGAACAGAGATTAGTTTGAGCGATAACTTAGTGCAGCCTGGATGGATGAATATGTCTGTGAATGTAATCTGAGAGTATTTTTTTCTATATAGTGAATGAATTTGTTAAGGATAGTTGAAGTGGAAGTTGGGACTTTCCTTAAATTTCAACTCCACATCAAATCTTGAAGTCTAACTTGTAGGTAGTTGCTCTTTTAAACCCAAAATGGCCCTTTTGGTTGTTTTAACCTAGTGGAATTTTGAGAGTCTAGTCTAGTAGAGAAGTTAGGATGTTGTTTGAATGATTTCAAAAGATTTGTTTCACTTGCATGCCAACCATGGTGTTTTATCCCATGAAGTATTTAATTCTTACACATGTCACTATGCATCATGCATTGGTGGGTGGGTCAAGCATCTCATCATATGATGTTATGAAACCTCGAGCATGGATTAGTCTTGTGTGACTTTCTTAAATCCACTTTTGTATCACAAAAAAATATTTGGCCATCTTTTGTCCATTAATGTCCTAGTATAAAAGGTGGGGCATTGCACAAACTACCACCTAGTGTAAAATAACTAATAGAAAGAGTCATTTCTTTCTCCCTAATAAAAAAATCATGTGCTCATGCTAACTATTAGATCAAATGCAAAAAATGGTTGGTGAAATCTCATGGCACTGTGGACATAGAAATCCTCCAACCTCTCATAGGCCATCAAATCAAATGAATCAAATGAATGATAAAGGTTGAGAACTTAAATAAACAAATTGCTCCACCCATGACAACTTTGAATGAGGGATCTATAAAGAAGAGCTCAAATTTTAGACATTGAAGGAAAATGTAGTCATTAACAAAACAAGGGAAAGACTAGAGCATGCATGCATGAGATAAGGTCATGAAAATATCTCTCAATTCATATATCAACACAAAGAATTAGGAACAAAAACATGATACTATTAGAACTTAATGGAGGCACAAGAATGGAGGCCTAGTTAAAATATATTAGGTTACTTATCAATGATAAATCACAACAACATTAGGGAAAGCTAGGAAGAAAGAGAAATAGTGTTCAAAGGTAGTGGGGAGAAATTTTTAAAATTGTATAGCCAAATTTGTACTATAATTGATATTATAACCCTAATGTAATATTCTAGAGGGATCAAAATAATGAATGAGAGGAGGATTTATTGAATTATTAGAAAGGTTTGAAGCACATTATCCAAAAAAATTCTATGCTTTATAAATTTCCTTGAGGTTTGAAAGATATGGGATTGGAAGTAGTAGCCACCTAATTGGCACTAGCTTTAGATTCTTCCTTACTATTCCCTTTTGAAGGGAACTATTATTTTAAAATTTTAAAGGGAAAGATTTGATAGAGGAAGTGGGGGAAGCACCATGATTCAAACCATTAAACACTAGCCATTTAAATTGATTAGTTTGTACTTGGGCATAGAAATCCATGAAATAAATAAAACTATTTTAAACTGTAAATGCTATCTTCAATGGGCCAAAGGATTCCCTCAAGAAAGATGGATTCTAACTCATCACATCTAGTGGATGCTTCATTTAACCACATAAATATTGGAAGATAATGACATCTAGTCATTGATAGGTTCATTATGTCCTTGTGTATATTTAATCAAATTAGTTATATTTTTTCAAGCCCATATTGATGTAGAAGTATCATAAGAAAGGTATGGTTATTTCCTCAAAAGGATGGATAGAACCAAGAGCTAAAGAGAAAATCCATTGAAGGTCATGTAATCCCTTAAGGTTTTTGGAAACAATTTAGGTATAATTTTATCTTCATAAGAAAAATCTACGCATGTAACTCTAGAATCTTATAAATAAACTTTAGAATCTATCTTTATAAAATTCAAACCTAGGTGCCACAAAGATAGTGGGTATTGGATATGTAACAAAAGGTGTGTGACATGGAGGATTATATGTAATATATTCATGAATAATATAAATAGTATCCACTTTCTTCTTAACTCAAGATTATATTCATTTAATTGTGTTTCTAATGTAGAGGTAAAAATTTAGTGGTAGTAGTAGCATGGTATGCGATGGATGATGTGTATAGAGGTGAGGAATAAGATTTAGTGACATTTCAATGGAAGGAAAAGATGCACTATGAGGTAAGAGATATCATAGGATAAGGAGGAATAGTTTGAGGAACATAGGTGTAGAAGATAACATTATTAGCTACACAAGTATGAGTAGATGTGGAAGGATGTGAGGTAAGTGGAACATTGAGAGAAAGGTGATGGTGACACTAAAGACATGCATGGAAGAGGTAGGGGTCACACTTGGAGGGAGATGGGTGGTAGAGACCATGAAAGTGGTATTTGTAGGATGAGCGAAGAAAGAATTGAAATAGGATGAAGGATGGGTGAGAGGATACACCATTTGAAGAAGACATGATAGTTATTCACTAAATAAGGAGCACCCACTAATGCACTATGAAAAGTAATAACCAATTTTTAGTATATTCAACATGAAGAAGAACATTAAAAAGCCAATTTTTAGTATATTCAACATGAAGAAGAACATTAAAAAGCAATTATCCCATAAGGAAAAGATCTTTCTTAGCAACATATGTATTGGCATGGTCATAGCTATTATTTTGTGTATTCCTCAATATAGTTCTCAATATGAATGTTATTAGTGATCATATTAGTAAGGGATTTGTGGCCATTTAAGTGGCCAACCATATAAGGGTTACAATAAGAAATCATTCATAAAAGAAGATTAGGGTTTTGAGTTTCATGTGGCATAAACATTCTAAAAATATATGGTAAACAATGAGAAAGAGATAAATCTCAATTAAAAAACTCTCAAATCTAAATAATAATAAAATTACAAGATAAAACCCTAAGGGGGGTAAGAGCAAAAGTGTTCACCAAAATGAAAGGGAGATTAAAATTCCTTTTAAGCATAAATCTAGGGTAAAGCTAAATAACATAAGAATTTAGAATCTATAGGTTAAATCAAAAGGTGTTGAGAATGTAACAATGTATTGAATTAAATGCTTCAAAAATAAAACAATGGTACTTAGTTGGAAAAGATATGATAGACAACGAAAAATGACATTTCTAGAAATGTCAATGAAGATTAGATGAATGCCTTTGGAATTAGTGATTGTTGATCTAGGTCACTTTTGTGACAACAAAATGGATCCTACAAGTGTGGATTTAATCTTTATCTTGTTCTAGAACCACAAATTTGATCTCTAAAAGCTTTTAGAATTTTGGTTTCAATGTGCCCTAATATTCTTAGGCTACCCTCACATAAAAATTATCACTTGGCAAGGATAATTGCTTCCCTTGTGTCTAACCATGTAACCTTGGATATGAATTTAACAACTAGAGAAAATATTAAGGATAATATAATCAAACATGTAAGATGCCCTAGATGCTTGTGTAATGTAGATTCTTTGATAATGCATACAAATAATTGATAGCATGTAATGATCAAATACAGGTTATGATAATCATGTCCTAAAATGAACTAGAGTTACCCATTTAAATACAACACCAAGGGTCAAACAAAACACTTTAGTACCTCAAGTCAATGTACACAATAGTCATAAAGAGAGGTAGATGTGACCTCAATTTTGAGTGTAGATTTGACTTGGGATAGAGAAGGTATAAAGTAAAGTTTAGGATTAGTCCTTAAGAATAAGTGTAGATAGGAATAGATAAGGTCTAAGATGTGGTCCACTATCAATTGAAAACATGTCATTTGCATATTTTTTATTACATAAAGAATAATGAAACCAAAGTAAATCCAAAACAAAATGTAAAAAACATAAGATGTATACTTATCATCTTTACAAAGATTTAAGAACTTGAAAAAGATTCTAAACTTTATGTTTGAAAGAGGTTTGAAGTCCTAATGAATAACAATAAACCAAATTCTTGGTATATTTACTACAAACATAACTTCCACAAAGAAAATATCATATAGATAAGAACTAGATGAACGAAATTTAAAACTAATGTGCAACTATTAAGTGCACTTTTATGAAACACACTAGAATGAAAAAGGTTAATGCTTGATTTAAAATGGATAAGAAAGGTATGGTGATTGGGGGAGGACATCATCCTTTTGAGCACCAAGGCACTCCAAAATGAGTTGATACGACTAGCAATTATTTGATGGTTATCCATTTCCCTTGGTAAAAGAAAACATGGCCCATTTCATACCAACTCATCAGTAACTCTAATTTTAAATTTAGTAATGGTGGACCAATAACGCCTCCATAATTGGAGGTGATTATTTGCAACAATTGAACTTGGATATGTAAATGGATAGCGTGGGCCCACCCTTGCTGTCTATGATGTTGACAACTCAGCAACCAGCAGCTTGGATTTTGTTTTGTTTGCTCTATCAATATTTACAAGCAAACTTGAGGATAAAGTTTAGATAACCATAACGTGGGCCTTTGCATATCATAATTATTGCCTCACATGCACCATCTATATTTATTCTCTTTAGACCAAACCTCTTTCCACGTGCTCACATATGTCTTGTCCTTCACCTATGGATGTCTCATTGGATATGGATATGCATGTTATTACTTATCTTGCCAATATAAGTATGTGTAAATTTAGAAAAAATTAACATTAATTATGGGTATATAGTTGTATGGTGGAAGTGGAAAGGTAGTTGGATAATTAATTTTTAAATTACTGTTTTGTTCTATGTTCTTTATTTTATTTGTTTTATAATCTAAGTTGAAGTATAATGAAAAAGCTAAAAATTTGTTTAAATTGTAAGTTAAAATGGTTTGAAAGAATTGTATTGAAGTGACGTCGTTTTATTTTGGACCAATCTAAATTACAAAGGAGGATTCTAATCCATACATTCAATTTTTGTGTTCTTTGTTCTTGTGTTATGTATTAAGTGAACTAATGCATGTGCAACCCTATCCTCTTTGACATGGTTGTGTTTATACAATTGTAGCCTCATCTTTTATCTACAAAAACGTTTAGTAAGATTGTAGATCTATCCTCTAAAACCTTGCAACCTCTATTTACAATAAAGATGAGGTGTCTAAACTAGGTTGTGTCATAGATACCTTTAGAGGCTTGTTTTGAGAAGGTTGAACAATGAAAATTTCTCACTAATAATCAAACCCCATAAAGATTTGACAAATATTGGAAACCGGATGCATTAGAAAATGTGATAAGAATAAACTAGATTAAATGTATGAAACTAAAAAATCACAATAATGAATTTTTTCTTAGTAACAATAACTCTACATTATGTTGTTTGTATTTGTTTTATTATAAGTAAAGTGAGACCAAATGATTGTAGTTCAATTGTAATCGCTAAGGGTGATGGTGTGTTCCTTGATTATGTCATACCCCAAAGTTTAAATCCTCAGAGGTACGATATAAGGGATGAATGGATATCCCTTAGTCCTTGAGTTTTCGCAAAAAATATCAACAAGTACAATATAAGGGAGGGATGATCAACATGTATGATATAAGGGATGAATAGATATCCCTCAATCCTTGACTCTTCGCAAAACAAATATCAACAGGTATGATATAAGAAATTATCAACAAATACGATATAAAAGATGGATGAATATCCCTCATGCTCTCATATCAGATAAATGATGGATGACCCAATGTTCTTTAAAGTAGAAGTAGAGTAAAGAAGTAAAATAGACTTACGTATTCAAGTTTTAAAAGAGCAGAGAGTACAAAATGTGCGAGTTTAAGAACAATTATAGTCATTATTAAAATTATTAAATGTGATTGCTGAACAAGAGGGAGAAACACACTTTTCACCTCTATCTGTGTGTAGGTCTGTAGTTTTATACGTGTGTATGTGTGTCGATCTATAGTTTTATGCGTGTGTCTGTGTGCTGGTTTGCAGTTTTATGCTGAATGCGCAAGTAAAGGATGACTCGTAATACAGCCAAGCGGAATCCAGCTTGCAATCTTATTCTCAGATTGTATTATTATTCTGATATATAAACCTCACCTCCTCTCAGATGTTATCCCATGGCTTGGCTTCCATGTTTTGCAGAAAGAGATCTTGAAATTTTATGATGTGGGTGTCATGAGTTTCAGCTCTGAAGAGCCATTTTTAAATCAAATTTAGTTTGGCTAGCCTTAGAGGCTTGCTTCTTCTTTCCTTGTACTCAATGCCTGGTCTTAGTCTGTCATGGTCAACCAGATTTGGCAGCTACACTGCCAAACAGTTGGAGGTGGACGTGAATTTTGGAGGTAGGAGGCCTAAGCGGGTGACTGATCCTTTGAATGAAGTAGTGAGAGCAAGACTGTGTGGGAATCATCAAGAAACCCAAACCTCAAAAGATTACTGTGTAAGCAGTGGAAGTGAGCATGAAGGGGAGTCTGTGATTTCCTTAGCTGATATGATAAGTGGTTTCATGGAAGATGAGCAAGGAGCTTGCCTCGATGGAGATGATGAGTCAGTCTCTGAGAGTGACTCTGAGGATCTCAATTCAGCTCAGCTGTTAGAGGTACTATTGGAGTGGCTGAAAACCCATTCCCCCTAATTTAGCTTTTCCTCTGCTCTCCTTTTTTATTCAAAGAATTAAGTTAAGGAATTATCTTTGATACATTCTGTTTACCATCACTCAACCATTTTGATGATGGATCATACAATCTAATCCAAAAAACTATCGCACAATCTAATCCAGACAGTTATGACTAATTTCATAGATTGTGAAAATCTGATGTCTAGAGCAGGTTTCTTGATTTTGGAAGGAAAGGTTGATGAGTGTAGGACTGTTTATTTGTTTTCCTTTAGAGGGTATGTTGAAGGTGTCTTCTTGTTCTTGTGCAGAGCCTGGTCTCTTGTAGAAATGCTGTTGATTTGTGTCTGCTGAGATATGTAACCCACGCTGTTGAGATGGCACAGACAAACGTGAGATTTGGTTATGGGAATGAGAATGAGAATAAGAGCCGTCTGCTACGAAGTCTGGTGAATCAGTTAAAAATGATGGGATACAATGCAGGAATTTGCAAGTCACGACCACAACACATCAGAGACTTTCCTGCAGGTAACTTCTTTAGATAGCAATGTGTATATCTCGACAGAAATTTCGTTAAACGGATAAAATTGTGGCGTTTTATCCTTTTTCGGTTGGGATTGAAAGAGACTACTGTAAAGAAGAATGGACTGTAATAAATTTGACTCTCTACTCTAAGATAATAGCATTTAGCATTATTGTAGACATAAAAAGTTTTCAGTTTATGAGATGTTTTTGGATTTGGGTTTGACTGAGTCTTTTATTGATGTTTTCAATCGATCCATCATTTTTCTCTTCTCTTGCTTTCTATTTTATGGTGATGGATCATAAAATTTGATCCAAAACGTGGATGACAAAAACTCCCACTATCAGAAACATCTAGTACAGTTAACATTGTGTCATGAATTGTTTTAAATTGTTAACACATTCTAATTAAAATACTTATTGTTTAACTGGAGTTCAGTGTCACACATATAAATGATTAGTACATTGACTACCACCTATCATTTCCTGTTGGGTTTGTGTTACTGCAGTTTCAGATAATATTGTTAATCGGTGAAAAACTAACAAAAAAAAAAAAAAAAGTTTCTGAATGTTCGATGGGCTGAATTAAAACAAGGGCTTCCACTGTTTTCAACCCAGTTTAAGAATTCTTTTAATTGTTTTTTTGTTTTTGGAAAGAAAATGTTATGAAGTGAATTCAAATTCTAACCCGAAAAAAAATCAGCTTAAATTCATACCCCTCATACCAATAGATTGAAAGAAATCAATCTAAGAATGATTTGTCTAAGTCTCTCTGCTGCAACCCAAATTCACAAGCTTATACTTCTCATATTAATTAAATATCGTTTTAAAGGCTAAATTTAGATTGAATTACTTTCAGGTATTTATAGAGAAATTAGCAACACAAATTTCACAGCAAGAGAAAATAAGCAATCAAACATTGGTTAGTGGGCAGAATGTATAATCCAAAACAGTGTGCTAAAACATATGTTGTTTGTACTTGTGATAAGGTGCTCAGTACTAAAGATAAACCTTACATTACTAAAGATAAACCTTTTACCAATAGCCTGTCTTCATCTTCATCAGTGCATATTTTGTTTATATATAATGTCTTTCTCCAAAAATAGGTTCTCTGACATTCTTTGTTGTATATATGTGCTTATGGAAAAATAACATGATTTGCATTGCATTTGCAGGAGATTTTGAATACATCGATGTGATAATGGAAAGAAGAAAAGTGAAAAGAGAGGAAAGAATTTTTGTGGACATAGATTTTAGGGCACAGTTTGAAGTGGCCCGACCAACCAAGGAATACAGTGGCTTACTGCAACTCCTTCCAGAGATATTTGTTGGGAAAGCTGAGAAACTCCATCAGATTATCAGCATCATGTGCCAAGCTGCCAAGAGATCACTGAAAAAGAAAACAATGCACATTCCACCTTGGAGAAAATACCACTACATGAGATCCAAATGGCTTGGATCCTACAGAAGGATCACAACCACCACCCTTGTTTCCAGTACCACCATTGACATGCCAAGTGAATGGCAGCTGCCCACCGACAATGCATCACTCAAACCTGTTAAAAATGGCAAGATTTCAGGGCTGGCAAGGGCCTTCACACAGCCTGCTCTTGCCCTGTAAGGATCTCTAACATGTTCTGTGTTGCAGTGCTTAACTGTCTCCTCCTGACAAAAAGCTTTCTTGTGCAAATTTTAAAAAACTCAACAACTGTAAAGTTTGATCCAGAATATAACGAAATAGAAAACTTCATTATCAAAAGTGAAGATGGTGTTGACAGCAATCTTTTTGTTGCTGCAAAAGCTCTTAATGTGCATATGCCAAATTCAGTTTGCCACATGGAGGATTTTTAGGAAATGTGGGCTAGGTTGATGTGATATTCCACATATATTTACATTTTTCTTGTTTTCTAATGCACATCCGAGGAAACAAATTGCTGCCATATATTAAGGTAGAAGACCACCCTCCTTTTTTTTCTCTGCCTTTCTACCTATTTAGTTGTGAAGTGAATGGTTAATAATTATATCTATTATAATTAGTTATTAGAATAAAAAATCTATTTTCTATATATATATATATATATATAGAGGGTTTTTTATCAAACCTAAAAACATTTTAGTTAGAGAAGCACAAGTCATAAGCTGAAACCTCTTCAGCTGAGAGTCATGGACTAAGGGTATCAATTCTACCAAAGTCACCGAGGGCATGATCCCTACCTCATCCCTTAGGATATTGGTACCTTTCACTTATCAAGACTTGATCTCTATTGGGCTCAATCAGAACCATTCAACTTCATTAGTAGACCAAAGGCCCATTGAGATGTGATGATATTTAGAAATATAAAAATAGATAACTTAAATATTGTAATAGTGGAAATTTGTATACCCATCTCAATTCTTATTTAGTTTTAGGTTCATTTTGAAGGAATGTCTTAATATTATATGCTACACATTTTTTGCTAAGTTTCGTTATTTTCTCAAAATCTCTATGCATCGATTTACTCTCACTTATGTTGGTGCCCAATCCCTAAGCCTTGATAATCTCCCAAGTGTCAGGGGTGTCAAACATGGAAATATTACTACAAACCTATGCTCAAGTTGGGTAATTTAGGACCAATAACTGAGGTGGGTAAGACCTCCTTCACTTCTGGTTTTGCAGAACCAAGGGGATTTTTCCTAAGGTATTGAATTAATTGATGATGTCTTCATTGAACATCTACATTACTACAAAATATACCCCTTGCACAAAGCATCTCAATACTAGTATCACAATATATCCATGTGTTAATTTGGAAATGCAAGGCTATGCACATTTATACAATAAAAAATGCTTATCATGTAGAGTGTTTAAGATGTTGGTAACAACCCCTATCATTGTTATAGGCTCATACATGGAAGCCTTACTAACCAAAAGCACAACTAAAAAAATGATTATCAATTTGTTTAAGTGTGTTGGGTGATGAGAAGTGGAGCTTATCAGACTAATGCCCATTCCAAGTAGGGCTACAGATTCATGAGTTCATTCAAAACTTGCAATGATTGAATCATTATTATGAAACCTTAACGAAGATTTCATAGAAGACTATGCATCTCAGAAGCACAAAAGAAAACTAGGTTCTATGCATGCATTTAGAGAAACAAATGATAGTTGTAGAATATATAGTGAGTCTACTTATTAATCCATTAATAGACATGAATGTTCCTTTCAAAATTATGAATAGATACTATGCAATATCTTTGCAGAGATTTCTATAATCATATGGTTGATAAATTGATCATAAATATGTCCAAAGATGAACACAATTTCAATGGGGACACTCACTCAATGTTGATTCCATAGTTTGGCGTTCATTCTACTAATATTGTGATGGCTCATTACAAATTTGGGATAAACCCAAGTTGTTAAAACTACAAAATGGTGTCTTTTCCTAAACTACAATAAATACAAGCTCTGTGAAATCCTTTTTATCTTTGCTCTCTTCTGATTGATTTTCCCATCCCTTAGAAAATGAAAACAAAACTCTATATACTCGTTGCAGGTCACCTAGAAAGGAAACATGCAAACTTGCAAAAGGGACCTAAAAATTTATGATTTCCTACAATTATAGGCAGGGGCCATGCCTTCTTATCAGAGCTCTCAACCATTTATGTTCGTTAGAACATTCCCAACCATGTCCCTAATATACATGTAGATTATAGAATTCCATAACCATTTGTTGATGTCATTTCTAGTCTTAAAGGGGCTCAGAAAAGGAGGGGCGGGTTGGTGGATAAACAACTACAAGTAGGTGGGCAAGTTAATGCCATCAGCACCACTACCCTTAGTTCTCAAGTTGTTTGAAAATATTCTAAAATGATATTGAAATATTTTATTTTCTTATCGCAAGCTTCCTCTCTACATCTTGGCAATCCCTTTGTGTGTTGGAAATACCATGGGTTATCCCAATCCCTTCGCCCTTTATAGGTGGTTCTAAAATCACCCCAAAACTCTAACAAGTATAAAACTTTCCCATTCCCTCATTTCCTCTCCAATCAACAACACATGATGCAAAAATAACCACTATCGACAACTTCTGATCATTACAAAACCATCTTAAATCTCCACTAAGCCCAAAAACACGCCCTCTTCAAAGTTTTCAATAGGTTTAAAAAGGTGTGTTGAGATCCGACAAGGCTTTTGAGAACCTTGTAAAGAGTCGACACAAATTCATGAACCACCCTACGTTGCCAACGAACCTTTGAAAATGCCAAAGTCTTGGATTCTTCAAAAATGTTTTGAAAACCATGTCAGGCTCCGACAAGGTTGTGAGAACCTTGTCAAGAGCCAACACGGGTTTTAAAACCACACAACGCAACTGGTGAGCACTTGAAACCTTCACCAAACTGCTCCTTTCAAAAGCGTAGAGTATGAAAAGTGAACCACTACGAAGGATAGTCAAATCCTTCGAGGATCCAAGTTTCAACCCTTCATTCAGGTAAGCCTTCAGGAAATT
Organism: Sequoia sempervirens; assembly: GCA_007258455.2. Lineage (NCBI taxonomy): Eukaryota > Viridiplantae > Streptophyta > Pinopsida > Cupressales > Cupressaceae > Sequoia > Sequoia sempervirens. The sequence goes on along the minus strand of VDFB02358134.1, from coordinate 171,267,486 downwards.
GTGACCTTCAAGTTTACCTATTAATTAATTAAATATGTGCTTTAATAGAGCACAAATATTATTTGAACCCTTTAGACTTCAGAAACCAAAAGTACAGAGTATAGAGGTTTGTCAGACAACCTAACAAGCTCTTTTCCTAGGACTAACACATGACTATCAAATGACAATGTGTTGTGCTAGTGTCCTATACGGACAAAAAACAAGAATCGTCATAGAGAAACTCAAAACATTCTATACAATGTTTTGGACGTGAAAGGATATGAAATATGACTGTACAACTAATATAAAGGATTTTAAAGGAAAATACTAAATGAATTTAAATGAGAATGATAAGGAAGAGTTTAGTATATCATTGCAGGCACCCGACGAGATCAAATCTCTCTCCAAATAGATCCTTCACCTGTACCTACACACATAAGACCAAAGAGAGGGGTTGGGTGGTTGTATAGGATTTTTCCTCAATCAAACCCTCATTTTGGTGTTCTCGCCTTCATGGATATCCTTAGACAAGATGATAGAAAAATGGACATAAAGCAATGGAAAGAATGATATGCTCACAAAGTAAAGATAGTATGCTCAATATAAAATCTTGTAGAGTTACCACTCTCAAGAACAAAAGCGAAGTAGCTTGTTGGTGCAATTAAGAAGTGGCAAGAATCCTCAAGATGGAAGAGACTTCTTCAAGTGAGAGCGATGGAGTTCTATGAGATGTCACTGTGATAGTAACAATGGTGGAACAATGGAGTCTTCTTTAAAAGTTGTCAATGAGAGAGAGAGGTAGAGTTTTTTGAAAGATATGTGTATGAGAAAGATGGAGATTATTGTGAATTAGAGAAGAAGAGAAAAAGAGTGTTGTAGAATACTCAAAAATTGTGTCTTCTTCAAAAGATCTAGATCCTAGAGAAAGGAGGGTTCTTGGTTCAATATTGCATGCTTGAGAGGTCCTTGATAAGAGTGCAAGTTGGTATTACACTAGTAGAACATGGAAAGTATAACATCTCAATGGCTAACATGGTCAAATATTTTCACATGACGTGAGCGCGAGGCACATATGTCTTCATGATGCACACCTGTCTAAGTGAAAATCATACTTAATCATCGAGGAGCTAAACATTCCATGTGTTGAAAGATGGTTTTGATTGAAATTGGGATTAAAGAGCATAATTATCTCAATTGTAACTAAAGGGGAAGGCATATGTAATGTGAAATTGCATAGGATGCAATTTATGATATTACAAAAAGATTTTAAAAACCCTATCTAGATTCAACAAGGTTATGAGAACCTTATCGAGGTCCAACATAGGTTTCGAAACCATGCCAAATCATTAAAAAAATGACTTATCACTTTTATAAAACGGACTTATGAAACCCACATCAAGCCCCAAAAAAGTTGTGACAATCTTGTTGGACCCCAATAGAGGTTTCAAAACCTCTAAATAAATCCACAAAATTTGATACTTAAGTAATTTCGGTAAAACAAACAAGTTTAGAAACCTTTGTCAAAATTCGACAAGGTAATGAGGTGCAGTGTCGTAAATTGTCGCCCTTGACAATTTCACACTATGTTTTGCTAGACCCCTAAGTGCATGGACCTAATTGTATACCTAATTTCCTAAATTATGTGTTTTGTGGCCCATTTTAACATTTATTGACAAATTGCAAGTGGAAAAGCAAAACATTCATTTATTATTTTCCCTTGACACCATATGTCCTGCAAAATAGGGTTGGGACCTAGTCACCTAGGGCAACTAAGTCTCCCTATTTTGATCCCAAAATTGAATATTTCAAAGGTGGCATTTTTTTAATTTAAATTTCAAATGTCCAAAGTCGGTTGTCAAGATTTAATTTTTGAGAAATTAGAACAATTATGTATAAATACCTAGTTATTGCATCATTTGAAATGTATCTAGCAATTATTAGAAATCAAGAGGGCTATCAGTATCAAGCAATTCAAGAGAAGATTTATTATAGAAGTTCAAGATCAAAGCATCATGTCAAAGTGTATGTAAGTTTGTTCATGTTTATGTTATCATATTGTTTGTGAGATCTAACCCTTGTAGGTCTTCAAGAAAATCAAGCCAACAACAATCAAACCTTGAGGAGATCTTGTATTTTAATCCTTCAAGGAATCCATTTTTGAATGGTGAGTTGTAGTCCATTGTTGATTCATCATAAATTTTATCATTTATCCTTATCCCTCAAAAGGATAGGCTCCCTATCATTGACATTGCCATTGTGGGACTGGAAACACTAACATCGGGTTTGACTAAGGAAAGCCCCTAAATGGCACAACCTTTCTCCTCTCTTTGAATGTGCGGGTTTTAGATCTAAAAAATATTGGGAGAAGTTTGAAATTCAATTATTCATTGTTGCATTCAAACCCTACACCTTGACAACTTACAAAAACTTAATTATCTTTGTGCTCGACGAAGATTCGACAGTGCGACAAGTAGAAAAATAAGGCTCAAATCTGGCATCAGACGACTATGAGATTAGATCTAGAATTTCTCTACTAGGAATTATTCACCCAAGGTGAATAGGTCCTCAAAAATCAGCTTCAAATTCATATCATACATGCACAGTACTTTGTTCAATTTGTTTCTAAAGTTTGAATTTATCTGTGACTTTCTAGATCTGTTATTTTTGCATCAAAATAATTAATTGTATTATTAGCCTAGTCATTTCATTGCATTTCATTTCCAATTTCATTCCAAATTTGGTCAACGAAAATTTGATTCACCTTTCAGGTTGCAAGTCAATCTTATACCTTGTCCAAATCCATCAAACCCCTGCTACCACAAACCCCTCTAAATGAAATAAGGAAAGGTACCTAAACCCTAGAGAGCTAAACACCTATGGTTTCACTTTTTCTTCATTTCATGAGGAAACCTGATCAAGTTCTGATAGAGGTTTCAAAACCTTAAGGAAATGTTGAAAAAAAGACAACCAATTTTATATATTTCAAACTTTGAATAAATGGCTAAAATACCAAGCAAAAGGAAACATAAGGGAGAAGTGCTTAAACATATAAACCCACATAAAGTATCTCAAATTAGTTATTAGCAAATGGGAAAACAAAGGAAATATGAAAATCTTATGAGGTAGAATAGAGAAAAAATGGGGTGCCAACATTGGCTCTAATTGGGGACATGTGCCTCTTGCAAGAATAATGAGAATCTATATCTTCAAGAGAAAACAAAAACTAGACATGACACAAACCGGGACTGACTTACACTTCATCATAACAAACAAGGGTTATGACCATAAAGGAAACAATATATACATGGACAAAAACACAAAAATAACCAAAACATATATAATATAAAGGTTCCCAAAATCTCACCCCTAGGATAAGTGATGTTTGAGATGGTGACCATGAATTGATAGCTCCATGAGGTTTCCATCAAGACTTCTAAGGTAAAACATTCCTTGAACACCAAGGATAACTTTAAGAACTCCCCCCCTCGATGAAGGTGTAAAATCCTGGTGAATCTTGTATACTTCTCGAAAAAAATATTAATTTTATTGGCGATTTTTTTTTTTTTTGGGAAAAAATAATCTCAAGTGGCAATTTTTTTGTAATCGCTAGAAGCATATGGAAAAACCTGGTGAATTGCAATTTTTAAAACTTGTAAAATAAATTTTCATTGGCGATTAAAACCTATTTTCAAACCAATAAAATATTTCCATTAGCGAATTAAACATATTTTCAAAAGAACAAAATATTTCTATTGGCGAATTAAACCTGTACTCAAACAAATAAAATATTTTTGTTGGCAATTAAAAAAAAATTCAAACCAAAAATATATTTTCATTAGCGAATTAAACCTATTTTTCAAATGAATAAAAAAAAACATTAGCAAATTAAACATAATCTCAAACTAATAAAAAATTCATTGGTGAAATAAACTGGTATGCCAATAAAAAATCACAATGTGGCTGGTGAATATCAAATGCTACATATTGTTTTATTCTGGGACAAATTTTCCACACATCCAAATTCCTTCATAAAGTGTCTGGAATGGGGACAAGTATCAACATATTTATTATGCCTGAAGCCAGATGTCAATGCAAATCAATATAACCCACGACCATTTGATGAATTTTTGATGGACAATTGTAGTTGCATTCTGAAAGAAAATGTCTGAAGCACTAGACTTACGGATTCAAACCTCCGGAATAACACTAGAATCATTATATTTTCAAAAATCAATGGTTGACGTTTTATTACTTATTAAATCACTTAAAGTCATGAAACCCAAAATAATATTTTATCGTTGATTGGCTACCAGAAGTTGAAGGTCGCTTAAGTTATGACTTAAGCCTTTGGAGTCATCGTGGTGACTAGCCCCTCGACCTAGGTGATTATCAGTTTCATGTTTTCTCACGAAAAATTAATGGTTGAGATCAGAGATTAATGATCAGGTGGCTCTCGCACGCTCGCACTGTTGAGAAGGTGATGTCATTAGTTTTCCATGGTAATGCAGGATTGCAACATCTTTCCTCAGTGGGACCAAGCTTCAGCTCATGGTTAATAGTTTAAAATAAAGAAATGGTCAGTGCTAAGTTCATCAAAGATCAACGATTGTCACAAGATGGACGACTGTAGTAACATAGTTGCATTTCAGAAGCAAATGTCTGAAGCATTAGACTTGTAAATTCAAAGCTTTGAAATAATGCCAGAATCGTTAGATTTTAAAATATCAATGGTTGACGTTTTATTATTTATTAAATCACCTAAAGTCATGACTCAATTTTTTCAAAATAATATTGTCACATCAAGTGGTGAATTAAATGTTCAAGTGTTGAGTAATTGATGTCTTCATTCTATATATACTTCACCAATTTGATGGTCTTCATATCATTTATAATATATTTGGTTGTTCTTTCTTTCTTCTCTATTCTCAATTTTTTTATGATATTATGGAGTCTTCATGGCATGTCATGCTACCCAAATGTTTTTGGGAGAAAAGAAGCAACGATGCCTATGATAGACGAAATATGGGTATGTTTTTTACTATTCTCTGTGTACAAGTTGAGGAGGCTATAAGAATAATTGTGGGTAGGGAATGGCTTCAGAACAACCCCCACACTTTATTTTCTAAGAAGCTTTTGCTTTCCTGTCCAATTGCATGGACATTTTGTTAGATAAAGATTTGGTGAAGATGATGGCAATATGTTATTTGTAGCCATTCATTTACTCTCTTTCTTTGTTGGAGTTGGCACTTGAGCTTTACAATTTTGAAATTGGGTTAAATCTTGACGGTGGAATTTTCCCCAAACTTGAACTAGTTGCTTCTATAGTGCAAGATTTTGTCATGGTTAATATGAGGTGTGGTCTAGTGTGTGATACAACCAATGAATCATTGCAGAGTCTAGAATTTTGGAGGAAGGATTTGGGTGATTCCCTTTTCTTCTCTATTGTTACTTTGTTCAATTTGATTCACGTTCTACTCAAACACTCAGTTGAGGGCGTCTGTTATTGTTACAGATTTTTTTAGTAATGAATTGTGTCTGTATTTTATTGCACAACTCTTGTAATATGTATTTTATGACTATTTTTTGTCACGGTTAGTGGCTTTTGGCTAGGATGGCTATGTACTTCATGGCTACTTAAATTAAAATACTCTTCGTGGCTCAATTCTTGTAAATATTTTTTCTTTGTTCAATATAAAAATATGGCTTTTAAGTCTGAAAAGATATTTATATTTTTTGTCTGATTCAAGTTCAACATATACTTTTGATCATAAGTGAGGGAAATTCATTGTGAATTAGTAGTGGACATTGATAATGATTAAACTAAAACAAGCCATTTAATTCTCTCTTTTCAATGCCTCAAAGTACTCTACCTTTCATTTAATTCTCAATACTTTTATTGATTTCCACATATCCACCAAATAGTCTTTCATTGAAGAAAAATGTGGTTGCGGTAATGCAAATTAATGCCATATGTACAAGGTAAATCTTTAAAAGATGCAAAATTAAGTTTCTCTTCTAATCCAAAGCGAGTGAAATGTTTAATTTGATAACTTGATACTGAAAATGGAAAAAAGTATGGCATGTTGCACATGCTTTCTTTTTATCAATTTCCACAATATCCGCCAGATTGTCTTTCTTTGAAGAAAGTGTGGTTGTGGTACCATAGATTAATTCCATATGTACATTTGAAGCGAGTGATTAGATATCTTTATATTGAAAACCACATGACATATTGTAGATGATGATTTCATTAATCCAGTCATCAATTTAAATAAGGTTTGTAATGATTTCATATCGTTTGAGTGGAAATTTTGAAAGCTTGTTAGCTTGAGGTATAGTGTACATGTAGCTAGATTTCAATCAATATAAACATTGTAAATGTAAGACTTAAGTTACATGATTAAGTTGGTTACTTGGTTTGCACAATTATACCTCGCATGACTCACAAGAAATCAGGTTGGTATTAGTGGCCACTAGCCCATAAATAGGGATAGTGAGCACAACTAAAATCATTCATAGAAGGCTAAAGGATTTACTATTGAGTGTAATGTTCTGAATTGTCATAAGGGTTTTTATTTTGCAAGGTTAATAAGGAAGAAGATGATGTATTATTGGGGATACTCTAAATTCTCCTACCTCCATTTATGTAGTTACAAAGGAAAAGACCAATTTCCTTCAAGTATAGAATGGATGGAATTGGAAAGAAGTTGATCTGGTTCACCTGACTTCTAAGACAGGTTTTGAACTAGGATGAGGAGCTCTGATGGAGATAAGTTATTTCACAAAGAGTACGCCCACATAAGTATTTTAATATTGTTTACATTCAAATTCAGAAGCTTCTCATACTCCATTTTGATAGAGGCCCTCGAAAAGGAACTGTGGACTTTTAGACTCATTGTGTGCTATCTCAATGCATAGAAGCAGCACGTAGAAGGTGGTAGCAAATTTAATACCCCTTATCTTTTTCATGACTCTACTTCTTAAACAAGATAGGTACATTTTTTATCTTCATAGCTCCCATTTCCCCAACATGGTACCTGCAAGCCTTATGGATTCTCAAAGTAATTTGTTTGGTAATATGGTTTGGATCCCATAGCCGCCACTACCAACTTGGAATCAATTGTGTTATTTTGGGTTGTTCTAGTGCATCAAATTGAGCATATAATAAATGTAGAAGCATATGGTTTAAGAAATGCTCTTCCACAGCCAGTAGTAGCAACTTGTAATCAATTGTGTCTGATGTAAAGTGACATGTTTCATTTATACAAAACAAGAGCTTGCATACTCTACTCATCTTTAGCAAAGTTACACTCTACTATCCTGTTGAAACAAGGAAACACTCTCAAATTGTGGGTAATCTATGGAAAGAGTGAATCTCTAGAGTGGGTTGGTTCCCCTAGCAAATCACCTAATCTAAAAGACTTTCTAAGGAAAGGGTTAGGAGGAAAACTTAAAGAGAAATCCTAAAACCTAAAGATGATTCACCAGAAATTTTAAAGATTTCGATAACTTTTCTGACAACTTCTCAAAACTTCAACTCTCACAATCTCACTATCAAAACATATAACCCAATAGTGATTTGTATGAAGTCTCACAAGACTGAACACAAAATACAACCTGAATTATATGAAACTCTTGCACACAAGTTCGCAATAATAAGACAAAATATTTTGTATTTTGAATCACAATAAGCATTAAATTATCACTGCAAATATGAGACAAGAAAATGAGAAGGAAAGCTTTGTTGTTTATTAAAACTAAAGGAGTATCAAGCTCAAAATATGAGTACAAAAGTGTTTACAAAACTCTCTGAAAATGAGTAGGAGAGAAAGAAACAATAATTTGAACTGAGAAAAACATAATTTTGTATCCCATATATGCCTCCAAACTATCTCCAAGAGTGAGAATAGAGAAATCAGAGTGAAACTGCATCTCGAAATAACAGCTTTGATCCATTTTCGAGCTCCAAAGAAAATCCTAAAAAATAGTGTCCAAAACTGCATGAGAAAGATAGAAACTTTCTATCTCCAATAAGTTGATCCAAAAGAGTCACAAAATTAGGCCCAAACTGACACAAAACTAAAAATAGAAGGTTCAATTTGTTCATCTTTTTCCAATTTCGCCCAAGAACTCAAACTCGGAAATAGAAAGATGCAAAGAGAACTCAAGTGCACCAATAAACTGCATTTAAATAACAATTAATTAAGCAATCTATAGGAACATTGCTTAATCAATGTTTTACAATTTTGTAGTTTCAGAATTACAATGTAGAAAGCTACACCTTAGTCTTGATTTTTACAATTTGGCTTTGATCATTTTGATTTTTGTAATAAAATAAAACTTTGATACTTTGCAAAAATAAAAGCAATGAATTAAGGCTCTCAAGATATTTGATTTTTTTCTATAAAAAATCATAAAAATATTTTAGACACATATAACATTATGTTTTCTCAAAATTCAAAAGAGGAACCCTAGGGTGCTCAAGACTTAGGCAAAATCATAAGCTTCAAGGTCATTGACTTGATTTTCTCCAAGGTCATGACATAAATCAAAGGCATAAAAACCTAAGTTCAGCATATATGCAAAGGCAAACACAAAGGCACCAAGGTATTAGTTCGACATTTTATTTTTAATTTAATGTGACAAAATGCCAAACTCGATTTAGGGAAAAAGTAGGAAACCCTAGCAACAAAACCCATTCGAAATCCACTCATTTCGCATCATTTCACTTTGACACTTTTGGAAAAATTAGGGCCCTGTTGGAGCCGCCATGGAGACTTAAGGTTTCAAACTTGTCTTCACCATTCTTATTGTTTGGAGGAATTTCTTGAAGATTTCAAAGGAAGAGACATAAAGGTAAGTTGCTTTGGTCACAATTTGGATATCGACCTTCATTCTTTGAGGTATTTTGGCCTTCCAGGTTGTGGCTACTCCATTATTTTTTATGCATCTTTTGTTTGTTTATCTTCTGGATACCTCCTCTATTCTTTGGGGCTGCCATGAAGAGCTTGTTTGTGAGTATTTTGGAGGAAGAAAATGGGAAAACCTGGGGCCTTGTGTGTATTTTTTCTTCAACAAAACCCTGAAGGTAAGGCTCCATCATTCGAATCTCAATATTATAATTCATTTTCTGGTTCAAGAAACTCAAGTCAAGCATGATAATGAGTGCATTATTTTGTGAAAACACTTTAAAAATTTATGCATGTTCTCCCATTATAGGTCGCGGCCTCATCTTACTTTTCTCATTTTCTGTGTAACAGATAGCTCGATTTGAGCTCGACCCATGATAGAATAACAATAAGCTTATGAAAAGAGGAAACTCGTGCATTTTCTATTTACTATTCTTGGTTTTGGTGTCCTTCATGGTCGCGGCCATCCATGCATTTCCCTTATTTTTCGAGTGTTCTTCTTGCTTGCACAAGCTTGAATCTTTTCTATTTTCTTCTGCATTTGTGATTTCTACGTAAACCCCAAGTGGTTTTTTAAAATTTGTGAAGAAAACACTTCTCTCAAGTCGTGGCCTTTGAGAGCACAAACTGGACTTTTCCACATGCTCGATGTAACTTGAGGTTTCTCCATTTTCTGAATATGCAAAAGAGACAACATCTTTTATCTTTTCCTTGCATGAAAGCAAAAGAAAATGTTTCACTATGCAGGTATGTGGCCTCTAAAATTTTCTGGGTTCTCCATTTTCTGAATATGATGCAAATGTTTTCATTTTTTTGAAACCCTAGTTCCATCATGGAATTTATTTATTTTATTTCAAGGAAATGCATACTTGGCTTCTCAATAAGGCACTAGTGGATATAATAATGCTTATTTTTCTGAAGAAACAACATAGCTCCACTTTCTTTCATGTATGCAACTGTAGCTCCATTCTATTTGTTCTCATAAATGTAGCTTTGTTCCATAAAGAGTTTTCTTTTCAAAGCACATACTGGGTACTCTTTCAATACTCAACTGTTGTATTTGCATTCTTCATTCTATGTTGAGCAAAATTAAATGCAATACAACTGATGCACCTACAAGCATAGTGAAAACCTCACCATTGTTTGTTTTGATTCATTCTCTATTCTGAAACATACATGAGGCACTACTTCCCTTCACCATCTAGAAGCATCAAAAACTCAATGATAAACCCTATTTGTGAATCTTTTACTTTCAAAGTTGAACAATATCAATACAGTGGAACAATATATCACGAGTACATGCTTTTATGATGTTGTTTATATGTAAAACACTATCTCCTTCAGAATTTGCATACACAAACCTCTGATGATCATTATACACTACATAAACAGTCCATAATGGTTCGTTTTCTCTTCGTGTTTTTTCTCACTTCATTTGCAATTATGCACTTTGCATTTCAATGCTTCATAGAGATTGAAGCCTTTTATACTCTTCATGCATTTTTATCTCCTATTGAGAGCAACTACAGCTGATATGAATATGCTGGTCTTGATACCTTGCACGACTACTTGGTTTGTGAATAAGCACAACTTGCACTTTGTTACTCTTCCACTTGCAATGATGAGTAGGAACAACATATTAAAGTGTGTTTATACCTTTGTTTTCAGTGCCTTGCAAGTGTTCCTCATATTACTTTGATTGTTGTCCCATTATTGAACCTTTGATTATGTATGCATGTTCACTATCACCTTCATGACAATTTACTCCTTACCACTCCATACATTAGTATTACTTGTAATCACCTCGATGAATATTTTTATGACAAATCCACCATGTTGAAACCATCACAAACAACATAACAAGCAACACATTATTTTTTTCCCTATTCAATGAGAACACTTCAAACAACACAATTAGCATAAATAAAACATGACATGGCAGCAATAAGCACTCAAACTTGATAAAAATAAAAGTCTCTCAATATGAAAATGATGCATTATATTCTATTTTGTACTTGATTTGGGAATTTAATTGAGCTCTTGTCCGCTCATAATTTTCAATTCATTGCACTTCAGATTGATTGTTATGAATGTCAATGATCTTGAAGTCCTTGCAGTTGGTTTATGATTTACTCTTTTAGTGAATGTTTCCTTTTGAGCAATTATGGATGTGAAAATGAATTCCTTTCTCAAACCCCTCTTGAATGTTAAGGGGCAGCATGTTGGGCTCTCAACCCTTGTGGGAGCCCATTTTTCTACCACATGCTATTATGTCTTTAGAAATAGATCAGCAACATGATTTCTCCTATACCTGCACAGTGAACAAACATGTTAGATAAAAAAACAACGAAGATCAATGCTCCTGTGATGTTTCATTTTTTTAGGCTCTCTTCCGTACTTCTAATGTTTATTCAACTGATTCAATACATTATAGACAATGCACTATATTGATGTTGATAGAGAACATAGTGAAATTCATAACTAGAGCTCTAACAACTTTTCTCAAAATGATCCAAGTTCATTCAAGATTGGGAGCAAGCAGGAGCAGCAGAAATGAAGACCAACTGTAGACCCAAATCAGGCAATGATGGATATTTTTTTCATTATATGCTTATTTTCCTTTCTTAATATTCAGTTGTATAGTTCATTCCTTATAATGTGTTGGTTTAGTTACTCCCACGGATTGTGTGGGACACTTGATCTCTCTTTTCTTTCCAATGAATGTGAAACAACATTTTACAATCTTGTATAATTATGTATATATCTCTCTTGCAAAATGAATGAAACATTGTAAAGTATATGAATCATTGCAAGATGAATGAGAGAAATATATTATATCTCATGTGTTCTCTTTTATGTTGTTAAACACTGAAAGGAAAATTGAATGCTCTCTTTTATTGAAAGCACATTGCACAATGAAATTGAAAGTTTTCCCTTTGAACTCCAATATATGCAATGGTTTAATCAAAGCATAAATGAATTGAAATCTTTTCACTTTAAAATGAACATAAGTTATTTTAGCTCTGCCAATTTGAGATGTAGGTGAAAATTGGTAACATTCTTGGCAATTTATATTGAATGCTTGCCTACTAAGCATTAGACTAGTTTCCTTAAACAAATCCATTAGGTGTAGAGTCAAATTTGTCCCTCTAAAACTCAAAAATTCATGAAATTAAACTTGCAAATACTCCAAAAAGCAGCAAAAAACCAAACTAAAAGCAAACTAAGAGGCCTTGGTGGCCAAAAAACAATGTGCAATAGCACTTAGGGAAAGAAAAAAATGAAATGAAATGTGCTTCAAGCACTTATTAGCAGCAACACTAATCTACTAACCTACACTAACTAGTGAAAATGATATTCAAACAAAGCCATTAACTAATTTTGAAAAATAGGTGCCCCTTCTAACCAACAGAAGATGCTTTGCATGCTTATGAATCAACCAAAACGTGTGGAGAAAATTCAAATATCCATCAATTTGTTGCAACATCCTTCTAAGATAAAATTAGTCACCTACCCGCCTATCTTGATTTGTTACCGAGTGGTGATCAAGTGAACAAGTGGGCTAGTTGTGCTCCAATTGATACCTCCCTTGATGCTCTAGATTAGTGTTTCCATGGGGTTGCTCCTTTTCATTGGCTTCCAACCAAGCTAGATGTCTAATAGGACATCTTCTTAATAAACCGATGTGCAAACAATCAATGTTGATTTGTTGCCCCCTTGTCTTATTACCCTTGCTATCCTCATCATTCAATGGCTCGAGCTTGGGCTCACTACAAAAATTCAGCAGAGTAGCAAGCTCTCTACAAGCCGAACAAGTAGGATCCTGGCACTCAAGAAATGAGATGTCCTAGAAGGACTGACTCTCAATTAGTTCTCTTAATTGCTCTTCAAGGGAAGTTGCCTCCAATGTTTTCATGTTAGCTTCACTTTTATCAATTGACTCTTCAACCATCACCCTGCTTTGCTCTATCTAATCCATGCCTTCAATCTCCTGATTATGCTCCATTTTAGGAATGTTGTCAAGCATACCACAGTCTTGAACCTCCACAACAACATTGTCATGACTCATTTTCTCACAGATCATCTCTTCGTCAATGTGATCCTCGTGCTCTTGTTGCTCACAACTTGTCAATTTTGTTCGATCACATATATCTTCTTCATCAATAGAAACAAATAAAGGAAACTCTTCAAATAAATTAACTTTAAAATAGGCATCTCAACATTCTTCAACACCTCTACAACCAATTGTTCCTAGTTTTCCAAATCTTCCTCATCGCTATACCAGCTACATACCTCAAAATAGTTATCAATATCCAATTATTCCAGGTGGTCTTGGTTTTCCAAAATATTCTCTTGCCCTTGACTTGCAGCTACTATAGGTATGAGCATGCTTTTCTTCATCTTGGTCCACAAAAGAAGGTAGCTCATCAAACCAAAATATAGAGTCCTCCTTCTCACTTCCCCTTTCTTGCCTTTTATCAGCTTGAGGTGCATAATTAACCCTACAAAAATCCTCACCTTTCCAATTCATTAGTGCTACATCATGTTGGCCATATGCAGGATGAGAACCCTATTGTTTTGGATCCTCTTGTGTTGCATCTTGTTGAATAGCAGTAGTAAGATTATAAGGCTGAAAAGGTCTAGGTTTGAAGTTTCTCCTTGGACCTTGGGAATCAGCTTGAAAAGGTGGCTTGCTTGGTTGGTTTTGTTGATATGGGGCTTGATGGGGTTTATGCTCTTTTCCAACTTTCTTCTTAAGATTGACAAATTCATCGCTAACAATCTTGCTAAAGGATTGTAGCATTCCCTTTAGATCTTTAATCCCTTTAGTTGGATTGGGAATAAAATTCTCATGGGTTGCAGTTTAGTATCCTATTGTTGGAACTGACAGGACAGTAGCTAAAGGGGGTAAAGACACAGGTACAATTGAATGTACTTTAGGAAAAATGGGCATAAGAGGCCTTGGGGCTATTTTACCAGCTTGAATAAGGCAGTTTTTTTCTCTAATAGCAATATCATAAGCGTTAGGAAGTGTAAACCCACCCATAGATTGAATCATCACAAAAATTTCACTATTTAAAGACTTTAGAAAATACAAAAATGCATGTTGGGGTAAAGGATTTACCGTTATTTAAATCCTATCTCATGTCCTCTAGAAATGGTAGTTAAAATTTGACATACGCTCATGAGGAGCCCTCTTAATAGTACTCAACTGCTCTAGCAAAGACAAGTGATCAAACTTGTCCTCAAACTGCCTATGCAAGCCATCACCCAGTTGGTCCCATGATGCAATTGAATTTACTGGAAGACCTTTGAACCACTGCAAGGCTTTTCCCTTCAGTGATGCAGCCAAAAGCCTTAGTGCCACATTCTCCTTGGTGACATTATGAACTGAGCACAAGGTTGCTACATCTTGAATGTGCTCAACAAGAGTGGTTTGATCCTCTCCAGTGAAATACGGCAAGCTCTTGAGGGCTGCAACTAGAATTTCATCATGTTGTGCAATAAACAATAGGTTTCCCCCATTAAAAGGTGCAAATGCAAATTGCCTTTCCATCACTGGTAGTTGTACAAGTCTGCACCTTCTCATAACTGGTTACACTAGATCTACATGCAAACCAAAGAAATTGGAGTCGCCAAGTATACTTAAAACCTCAAAAGGCTAGAAAGAATGCTACGTATACCAGAACAACAGTTTCGAAACTCAAAAATTTCTCTAAAAAAAGTTTCAGAGTCCCACCGGGCATGCCAAAACCTATTTTCAATCAGGATTGCACCCTTAGAAAAGTTACACTCTACTATCCTATTGAAACATGGAAAGACTCAGATTGTGGGTAATATATGGAAAGAGTGAATCTCCAGAGTAGATTGGTTCCCCTAGCAAATCACCTAATCTAAAAGACTTTCTAAGGAAAGAGTTAGGAGGAAAATTGAAAGTGAAATCCTAAAACCTAAAGATGATTCACCAGGAATTTTAAAGATTTTGATAACTTTTCTCATGTAACAACTTCTCAAAACTTCAACTCTCACAATCTCACTATCAAAACATATAACCCAATAGTGATTTGTATGAAGGCTCACAGGACTGAACACAAAATACAACCTAAATTATATGAAACTCTTGCACACAAGTTCACAATATTAAGACATAAAGGATTTTGTATTTTGAATCACAATAAACATCAAATTATCACTGCAAATATGAGACAAGAAAATGAGAAGGAAAGCTTTGTTTTTATTAAAACTGAAGGAGTATCAAGCTCAAAATCTAAGTACAAAAGTGTTTTCTCCCGTATATGCCTCCAAACTGTCTCCAAGAGTGAGAATAGAAAAATCAGAGTGAAATTGCATCTCGGAATAGCAACTCTGATCCTTTTTCAAGCTCCAAAGAAAAGCCTAAAAAATAGTGTCCAAAACTGCTCCAAACTGCATGAGTAAGATAGAAACTTTCTATCTCCAATAAGTTGATCCAAAAGAGTCACAAAATTAGGCCCAAACTGACTCAAAACTAAAAATAGAAGGTTCAATTTGTTCATCTTTTTCCAATTTCGCCCAAGAACTCAAACTCATAAATAGAAAGATCCAAAGAGAGCTCAGTGCACCAATAAACTACATTTAAATAAAAATTAATTAAGCAATTTATAGGAACATTTCTTAATCAATGTTTTACAATTTTGCAGTTTCATAATTACAATATAGAAAGCTACACCTTAGTCTTGATTTTTACAATTTGGCTTTGATCATTTTGATTTTTGCAATAAAATAAAACTTTGATACTTTGCAAAAATAAAAGCAATGAATTAAGGCTCTCAAGATATTTGATTTTTTTCTATAAAAATCATAAAAATATTTAGGCACATATCACATTATGTTTTCTCAAAATTCAAAAGAGGAACACTAGGGTGCTCAAGACTTAGGAAAAATCATATGCTTCAAGGTCATCGACTTGATTTTCTCCAAGGTCATGACATAAATCAAATGCATAAAAATCTAAGTTCGGCATATATGCAAAGGCAAACACAAAGGCACCAAGGTATTAGTTCAACAATTGATTTTTAACTCAATGTGACAAAATGCCAAACTCAAATTAGGGAAAAAGTAGGAAACCCTAGCAACAAAACCCATTTGAAATCCACTCATTTCGCATCATTTCACTTTGACACTTTTGGAAAAAATAGAGCCCTATTGGAGCCGCCACGGATACTTAGTGTTTTGAACTTGTCTTCACCATTCTTGTTGTTTGGAGGAATTTCCTAAAGATTTCGAAGGAAGAGACACAGAGGTAAGTTTCTTTGGTCACAATTTAGATGCCAATCTTCATTCTTTGAGGTATTTTGGCCTTCTATGTTGTGGCTACTCCATTATTTCTTATGCATCTTTTGTTTGTTTATCTTTTGGATACCTCCTCTATTCTTTGCGGCCACCATGAAGAGCTTGTTTGTGAGTATTTTAGAGGAAGAAAATGGGAAAACCCACAGCCTTGTGTGTATTTTTTCTTCAACAAAACCCTGAAGGTAAGGCTCCATCATTCAAATCTTTGTATTGTCATTCATTTTTTGTTGCAAGAAACTCAAGTTGAGCATGATAATGAGTGCATTATTCTGTGAAAACACTTTGAAATTTTTTGTATGTTCTCCCATTATAGGTCGCGGCCTCATCTTACTTTTCTCATTTTTTGTGTAATAGATAGCTTGATTTGAGCTCAACCCATGATAGAATAACAATAAGCTTATGAAAAGAGGAAACACGTGCATTTTCTATTTACTATTATAGATTTTGGTGTCCTTCATGGCCGCGTCCATCCATGCATTTCCCTTATTCTTCGAGTGTTCTTCTTGCTTGCATGAGCTCGAATCTTTTCTATTTTCTTCTGCATTTGTGATTTCTATGTAAACCCCAAGTGGGTTTTGATATTTGTGAAGAAAACACTCTCTCAGGTTGCAGCCTTGGAGAGCACAAACTGGGCTTTTCCACATGCTCGATGTAACTTAAGGTTTCTCCATTTTCTAAATATGCAAAAGATACATCTTTTATCTTTTCCTTGCACGAAAGCAAAAGAAAATGTTTCACTATGCAAGGCTACGACCTCTAAACTTTTCTAGGTGATGCAAATGTTGTTCATTTTTTTGAAACCCTAGTTCCATCATGGCATTTGTTTATTTGCTTTCAAGGAAATGCATACTTGACTTCTCAATAAGGCAATAGGGGAGATAATATTGATTATTTTTCTAATGAAACAACATAGCTCTACTTTCTTTCATGTATGCAACTATAGCTCCATTCTATTTGTTCTCAGAAATGCAGCTTTGTTCCATTAAGATTTTTCTTTTCAAAGCACATACTAGGTACTCTTTCAATACTCAACTGTTGTATTTGCATTCTTCATTCTATGTTGAGAAAAAGTAAATGCAATACAGCATGATGCACCTACAAGCATAGTGAAAACCTCACCATCGTTTGCTTTAATTCATTCTCTATTCTGAAACATACATGAGGCACTACATCCCTTCACCATCTAGAAGCATCAAACACTCAATGATAAGCCCTTTTTATGAATGTTTCACTTTCAAAGTTGAAAAATATCAATACAATGGAACAATAGATCATGAGTACATTCTCTTATGATGTTGTTTATATGTAAAACATTATCTCCTTCAGAATTTGCATACACAAACCTTTGATGATCATTATACACTACACAAACAATCCATAATGGTTATTTTTCTCTTCGTGTTGTTGCTCACTTCATTTGCAATTAAGCACTTTGCATTTCAATGCTTGACAGAGATTGAAGCCTTTTATACTCTTCATGCATTTTTATCTCCTATTGAGAGCAACTATAGCTGATATGAATATGTTGGTCTTGATACCTTGCACGACTCTATTTTTTTTAGCATGACTACTTGGTTTGTGAATAAGCACAACTTGTACCTTGTTACTCTTCCACTTGTAATGATGAGTAGGAACAACATATTAAATTGTGTTTATACCTTTGTTTTCAATGCCTTGCAAGTGTTCCTCATATTACTTTGATTGTTATCCCATTATTGAGCCTTTGATTATGTATGCATGTTCACTATCACCTTCACGACAATGTACTCCTTACCACTTCATACGTTAGTATTACTTGTAATCACCTCGATGAATATTTTTATGACAAATCCACCATGTTGAAACCATCACAAACAACATAACAAGCAACACATTCTTTTCTTCCCTATTCAATGAGAACACTTCAAACAACACAATAAGCATAAATAAAACATGACATGGCAGCAATAAGCACTCAAACTTGATAGAAATAAAAGTCTCTCAATATGAAAATGATGCATTATATTATGTTTTGTACTTAATTTTGGCATTCAAATGAGCTCTTTTCTTCTCATAATTTTCAATTCATTGCACTTTGGATTGACTGTTATGAATGGTTAATGATCTTGAAGTCCTTGCAGTTGCTTTATTATTTACTCATTCAATGAATGTTTCCTTTTGAGAATTATGGATGTGAATATGAATTCCTTTCTCAAACCCCTCTTGAATGTTAAGGGGAAGCATGTTAGGCTCAACCCTTGTGGGAGCCCATTTTTGCACCACATGCTATTATTTCTTCAAAAATAGATCAACAACATGATTTCTCCTATACTTACACAGTGAACAAACATGTTAGATAGAAAAAAAATGAAGCTCAATGCTCTTGTGATGTTTCATTTTTTCAAGCTCTCTTCAATACTTCTGATGTTTATTCAACCGATTCAATACATTATAGACAATGCACTATATTGTTGTTGATAGAGAACATAGTGTAATTCATATTCGGAGCTCTAATAGATTTTTTCAACATGATGTAGGTTCATTCAAGATCGGGAGCAAGTAGGAGCAGCAGCAACGAAGACCAACTGAAGACCCAAATTAGGCAATGATGGATATGTTTTTCATTAAATGCTTATTTTCCTTTCTTAATCTTCAGTTGTATAGTTCATTCCTTATAATGTGTTGGTTCAGCTACTCCCATGGCTTGTGTGGGACACTTGATATCTCTTTTCATTCCAATGAATGTGAAATAGCATTTTGCAATCTTGTATAATTTTATATATATATCTCTTGCAAAATGAATGAAACATTGTAAAGTATACGAATCATTACAAGATGAATGAGAGCAATATATTATATCTCATGTATTCTCTTTTATGTTGTTAAACACTAAAAGGAAAATTGAATGCTCTCTTTTATTGAAAACACTTTACATAATGAAACTGGACTTTTTTTCCTTTTGAACACCAATATATGCAATGGTTTAATCAAAGTAGAAATGAATTGAAATTTTTTCACCTTAAAATTAACATAAGCTATTTCAGCTTTGCCAATTTGAGTTATAGGTGAAAATTGGTAACACTCATCTCGATGACTGCATTAGTATTGTGTATCCAAGCACCACTAAAGCTTAAAACAACTTTAAAACACATGTTTATTATTTATATCATAAATTATTCAACCATTCGATAAACATTTTATGGATGGTTGTAGTTGCATTCTGGAATGAAATGCATAGAGTGCTAGGCTTGCAAACTCAAACCTTTGAAATCACCCTATAACCGTTAGATTTACAAATATCAACCATTGAGAATTTTTTTTTAGAATCTATTTCTAAGTGTCATTACAAAAATGTAATGTATTGATTGTGTAGTCTAGAGGCAACATGTTGACATTTCATTCACTTTAATATTCAAAAAAAAAAGTGAACTTTCCTACTAAGTGATTTTATTTTTAAGTGAGAGATTCAGCACACAGGGAGATTTCAAATTTCTCATTGTAGTGCACCAAGGAGATTCTGGACTCCAAAAAATCCATTCCACGCTTTTCAATATTAATCTTTTCAAGAATCAAAATTTGAGTAATTGAAAGACAGGATTCCTACAACTACATTTATCATTTCTAAAAATCTTATTTTGTCAAACTTTGAAGTTTGGGTTTAGGGTTGAGAGACTTAAGAAAAATTAAGGAGGACTAAGAGGGAATTCACAATTTCATATTGTACAAGCATTTCTACCAGCACTAGGCAGACCAAACAAATTTGTTGGGAAAGACAGATGAAAATCAAATAAAAAATACATTATGTTGGATTGCTTAAAACCCCATGTTTCACTGATCAATACCATGATATTTATGATCCTAAAATCTATGGTAGGATTACCTCAAAACTTAGGTTTTCATTTGAGAATAAGGCTGCAAACAAAATGCAAAATAATAGTTTTAGTGCACTGTGGGTAAGTGGATTAAGGTGCATGATGTTACATGAGGTTTTCCCTTGCCCAGAATTTATCATGGTCTGTGCCCACAATTATGGTGATAACAAAAGAGTAATTATTAATAAAGATAGCAAAGAAGAATTGTTATCCATTAATGTAGAAGAATTTAGAAAAGTGTTGGGGTTTACAACCTAAGAATTTGGAAAAGTGTTGGGTTTACAACCGAATAATTTGGAAACATCCACATTGTCCTAGAAAAGCTTGCTAGTGATTATGAAGCAGCGGATGAAAGGGGAAAAAATAATTTCTTAAATAAAATAGTTCATGATAGAAATAAATTGAAAGATAATCATAAGCCTCCTTATTATTTAGATATTTTTAAATCATGGGTTCAGGATACTATTTCCATGCTAGCATTTTGCCTCAAACTAGATAGCAATTGGGAAGTGGGTGCAAGCCTCCTTGAAATGGTATATAATATCCATTATGATGTTCAACCTATCAAATATAACTTTATTGAGCACATTGTACAATCCATGCATGAACAATTTTTAATGATTAAAGGATATCCACACTCAAAGTCCACTAAGACATTTAGGTTCACAACCTACTTGTGATATTTTTTTCTATTTAAATTTAATGGAATCTTTCAAACCAACAAGCTTCAGATTCATCCCTATAGGAATGTTGAGGAAAATAAAATGTCTCCAGTATATGATTAGACCACTAATATAAGGATGCATGATTCTCGAAGGAACTACAATCATTTTTTAGACTACTTTTTGGCTCCATTGCATCAAGCAATTACACATACTCCAATGCCTAGATTGCCTATGTCATTTAGAAATTGCATTCAAATAGGAAAAGAAATAGAATTGGTTGATTGGTACTTAATGGAAGAATATGTTGTGCTAATATTTTATGGATCAGGAGTATACCATACAAACCTCTAATATGTGTGACAAAAAGAGGTTTTGCATTGGAATATGTAAGGCAGATGCAGAGTATTGATGAACTATACTTTATCAGTCAGCAGAAGAAGACCTTATTTCCTTCTTTACCTTTTTTCATGTGGAGGGTTCACATTCGAGAGAAAATCATTTATGGTGGTACATGATCTTTTGAAAAAAAAAAAATTGATGATGTCTGTCACTAGCAGTATGATCTATGTGACACCATTAAATCAATGATTGTGGCCAATAGGAATGTTGTAAGTAGAATTCAACATCAAATTAAACCCTTTCTTGAAAACTTGAGAAACAAGGATTCTTGGGATGAGGTCAAAATAGCAATGGAGAAAAGTGTTGTTGAGAAAGGTATTTCTTTTGAACAATTTTCAGCAAAAATTATGACATTGCACCAAAAGACAATCATGAGGTACAAAAAAAATTTATGAAAAAAGTGATAAACCATCTAGTAGAGTAAAAATTCCAAATTCTCTAGATAAGGAAGTTACAAAAAAAATTGGTCACGATCAAAAGTTACTACCTTTTGGTCTATGAGGAAAGAGCTAGGTGAACCAAGAACTCTTGCAGACTTTGGAGATAACGAAGAATATTATGAGTTTAGTAAATTGTGGAATATAGAGCATCCCAATGAACATGAAGATCAAGAAATTGATGATGAATCTAATGATGGTAGGGAAGAACAATGCTATGTCAAAGCTAGTTTAAGTGAGGCCATAAAAGAAGCATATACTCCAGGAGCAGTCATAGCCAAAAAAATGGGTTATGAAAGTGGTCCTTTGGGGTCCCAAATACAAGACCCTTTGATGGTAGCAAATGTAGAGCATAGAAAACCAGGTGATAAACAAAGCCTTGGAGATGATAAAATAGAACGAGGGCATACAAGTACTACTGAAACAATTCATTTTGTTAAAGCTTCAAATCCTAATCCTCAAGGTCATATACAATCACAACTAGGACATGCCCATGGTGGAGAGCCTAGTGCAATTAGCACTGCCAATGGTGGTGATGGTATGGGTAGTATTACTAGTAGTGGTCAACATGTGCTACAACAACTAATTACACACAAGAGGACAATAATACAAGATACCACACAAACACCAAGTGATCAAGGCATACTAAAGAGGGCAAGGTTTTTGACAAGTCCAAGTCCAACTACCAGTTCCACCACAAAGGAGTTATTTCCAGGCACTCCCCAAGTTAGTGTGGTTGCAACATCAACTACAAGTACTCCTAGTCCTTCGCCATTCAAGCATTCCATTATTCCTGCGTCCCCAAGTTTTGATTACATTGATGAGTTTAAAAAGAAATCAAAATTATATAAAAAATGAAAGGAAGCAACTGATGGAGAGTGCATCTGTTGTAACTTCAGATCCTACAACAACCATGGTATTACCCACATTTTACACAAATAAATAAATCATGGAGTACATGTTTTTTGTTCCCACAGTTTAAAATAAACCAACAAATCAAATGGATGGATCTAAATTTTAGGTGAGCAGTTTCCAATTGGATTTTTTTGGATTTAAAATACTAACAAAATTAATTTATCAAAGAAAAAAAATGAGTTGGTGCACACGTCATTGCTAAAACAAGAGAGAGAGAGAGAGAGAGAGAGAGAGAGAGAGAGAGAGAGAGAGAGAGAGAGAGAAGAAAAGGTTGCAGATTCAAATAGAAAAGTTACAGGTAGACCTAGAAAATGAGAAAGCAAAGAGTAAAGCAGTAGATAACAAGAGAAATGAATTAGAAAAAGAATAAAAAAATTTGCCTCTACATCAACAAGAAAAGAGTATAAACGAACCAAGGTGGAATTGAATGAATTGAAGCAAAGGTTAGATGAGAGAAAAAATAAATATGATGAGGAAAAATCCACTTTAGAAAAAATAAGACAAAGCATTGGGAAAGCAAATGAACAATGGGAACAAAAATTGGAGAAAGAGAAAAAAATGAAAGATTGGCCACAAAGTTGATGAAAGCAAAAAATGAAATAAACTCTTGTCAAAATAAGTTAACTGCATTTTGTAGAGAAACAATGAGGCATATGAAACAAAATATCTAGGAGGAAATAATGCAAAGGATTGATCATTTGTGTGAATTGTTTCAATTTATTGATGCTACGAGACTACTTTATAAAAGCTCAACAAATATTTAATGGATAAAAAAATGTGTTGGCAGCAGAGAAATCTGCAAATCAAGTTCAACAAATAGTCTACAAAGCCAATGAAAATGATTTGAAATCAAAAGGGATTAATAATCAGATTGAAGCCTCAATGAAGGTGTCATCTATCATTCAAAAGTGTTTGAGAATGTGTGAAACAATAGAATTTTTGAATCTGGTTGCAACAACGATGAAGAAGCTGGATGAAAATGTAAGGAACATGAAAGAGCTTGGTTTGCCAGAGGATTTTGACACAAATGAGTGATTCATTGGAAAGGATGGTTTCAGAAAGAAGATGGAGGGTGCAAGGAAGATTGATTTAGACCAGTTTCCTCAAAACCCAGATGAGGCGAACTATTTGAATTCCATAAAACCATTGATAACCTTGAATATAACTTTGGTTGAAACATTCAAGTCAAGATCCAAATTCAATCATACATTGTTAAAAAAAAATTAAGTCAGACAACATGAGTTGGAACAAATGAGAATTTCATCACCTGAACAGTGGAAGTTGCTACAAAATTTGATAGAATGATTTGATATTGATAATATGAGGTTCCAAGTTCCAACTTAGCTTTGTGCAAAGTTTTCTTTGAGCAAGATTTTGCATTACCTCTATGTATTCCTTCATTTGAAAATCAATAGAAAACTAAAATTCATTAATTTTTTTATGTTAAATTATTTGAATTATTTATTTTATCAATTGAAGAAAAAATATGGTTTCAACTACTAGATACACATTAAACGATTGTTGATGTTCATTGTTGTATATTCTACTATTGTTATTATTTTATTAAGCATTGAGTTGAGTGATGAATCACTGAGTACATGTTTAACACAATTAAAATATGAAATTATTAATAATATGTTAATTTATTCAATCTTATGCATAATTTCAAGGAATATAATATAAAAAATCAAATACAATATAAAATATCAACTACAATTTGAAATATAAAATTATTGAATCTTGGTAATCCTCAATCGGTTAAATTAGGGTTGTTAGGTCTGCAACCTAGGGCTTTCTAAAACCCTATTATCCTAAAGCCCTGGTGTAAAATTCTTGGTAATCCTCAACTAGTTAAATTAGGGTTGTTAGTTCTACAACCTAGTGCTTTCTAAAACCCTATTATCCTAAAACCTAGGTAGTGTAAAATTCTTGGTAATCCTCAACTAGTTAAATTAGGGTTGTTAGGTCTGCAACCTAGGGCTTTCTAAAACCCTATTATCCTGAAACCCTGGCATATAATTCTTGGTAATTCTCAACTGGTTAAATTAGGGTTGTTAGGTCTGAAACCTAAGGCTTTCTCAAACCCTATTATCCTAAAACCCTAGTGTTCTTATGTTTTGTTGTTTACATCGTTCACTTTTTGACTGGTCTTTAACTTATGATTTATGGGTATTGATGTCATGAGTCCCACATCCCCTTTTGGTAGGAAGTGCCCCTTTAATATTAGATATAAAATCAAAATCAAAACCTTTACTTTTCTATAATTTTATTGTTTTATGCTTGTTACGTGGTGGAAGATAAAGGATTTTCGAAGTCTACGGGCTCATAATGAAATGTCCTTTTCTTGGTTGCAAAACCATAGAAGGACACTTTTTGACTGGTCTTTAAGTTATGACTTATGGGTATCGATTCGTGAGTCTCGCATACCCTTTTGCTAGGAAGTTCCCCTTTAACATTATATATAAAATCAAAATCAAAACCTTTACTTTTTTGTAATTTTATTGTTTTATGTTCGTTATATGGCAGAAGATAAAGGATTCCACAAGTCCACAGGCCCATAGCGGAATGTCCTTTTCATGGTTGCAGAACTGCGGAAAGACACTATGTGATGATATTCTCACATGGTACATGGGATAATTTTTTTGGATAGAGGGGACGATTGCATCCTTTTCAAGAAAATCATTTCTTTACTCATCATTGAAATTTTAGATTTGTATGTCCCTTACCAAATGGACGGCCCACGTTCAAAATCGATAAACGGGTAGATGAATGGACTGCACTCACGCGAACAAGAAGTAATATTAGATGTGATGGATGATGGCTCATAATTTCCTTCATAAATTTTTAGTTCATTTGTTTGTTCCTAGATAGTAGCAAAAACCGTAAAGGTGCGCTCATTTTGCATCAACATGAGTTGAACTAAAAAATAGGTATGCCCTTCTTGGAAAAATTCACCATTGTTATTCTTGAAGCTCATAATCAAGTCTGCAAACTCTGTTGCAAAATACTATAGAAATTAGTTTTAACTCATTCTAGAATTATGAGTCGGTCAAACACCCAACCCTCTGGCTCTACATCTAAAAGACCCTTAAAGGAGGATATTTTGGCCTAGTTGTCGAGTTCCTCAAAAAATCCTCAACGTCAACATAACCTCAGCCCTAATACAGTAGAGGGGATGGCATACATAGCCAAAAATTGTAGATACTGAGTTGAAGTGCCAAGATGACACAACTTCACCAGGTGGGAATTGTTTGTATACTCGTATGGAAAAAGAAACCATCATTCCCCTATCTCCAATTCATGGACCTATGATTTGGGGAAGCTGGTTGTTCCTAATGTCTTTATAAATGTGGAACTCGTCAAATGCCTTGCTTATGCGTATGATGAGAATATCAAAGTAATTAAGGAATTGAATGGAAGTGTCATAATGGATATAACCAGGGAGTTTATTTGTGAGGATTTCAAACTCAATGTGGTTGCAAATAAGGTTATAGGCCTTACTTCTTTTACTAGAAAATACAAGCAAGATAGAAATGGCTTCAGAGTGAAATGGATCCCTTGGTTTAGATAGAAAAGCTTCTATGGAAAGTCATTGAGAATCCCTGATAATGAACATGATCTTTTTTATGTCAAGTCTTTTGAAGACTATTTTAGAAAAACATATTGGGTATTATTACAAGTGTTGGGAGAAGATGCATGCTCAAAAATGGAGATACCTCTTATGTATACGGTTGTTGATATACATAATTCTTTTGTCAATAGTGACTTTGACTATGCTAGCTTTTTAGCTGAGGCTATTCACAATCGACTGGTGGACATTAAGATAAGGAAAAGTAGTAAGGAGTTTGAGGTGAATTTCATGTGGTATTATCTCCTTTTCCATATGATTTTGTACAAAGGGAAAGATCATTTAAGCAAATTTTTACAACTGAACATGAAAGATAAAGAGGGCTATGATCTCCCAGTGCAATGTTGGACCCATATTTGGAACAAACATTGTAGTGAGTTTGACTTATTTTTTTGAGATTTGCTTTGTAAGACAGTTCATGGCAAGGTTGGGTTGACCTGGAATTAGATTGCACAAGAGAATTTTGGATTTCCTTAGGCCCAAAGAGTAGAGGCCAATGTTAGGAGCACAACATAACTGGGGAGATTATTACCTCCATGAGAACTCAGTTGTTATTAGAGTATATGGCTTCCCTCAAGGCCCCCATGTGTTATCCAATTATTTCACCCAGGTTGGCATTCATGTAAATTATATGGAAATTGAATGAGACTAATTAGTTTCACTTAATGAAACTGTAAGAGAGGGGGACCAACCACACCAAGGCTCCAAGTCATGGAGAGCTAAGAGTGGAGCGCTTCCCTAACTTACCTCACTCTAATGGGTATTTTGGGATGAGGATTGAGAATGAAGAGCACTCTCAAGTGCTTTTGTCACTCTACAGACCCAAAAATCTAATTGGGGCTAGACGATCCATTTTTTGAAGTCCAAACTGCACCTCAAATAGCTCTCTATTTGAGGACAGTAGTGTGGGTCTGGGACGACAACGTAGTGCGCTAGCGTCTCTCTAGCGGGTTGCCATCTATATAGCCAGAAAGTGTAAAATGTAGTAAGAAAACAACTAGAATCCTGCTAACAACCTAGCTAACTAAATTTAACAAAATGAACAAAATGATAGAGTACGAAAAGTAAGTGTGTAAATGATCAAACAAGTAGATGAATACAAGGGTGACAAATATCAACTCACCAAAGCGTTATTTCGCCAATGAGCTCCACACGCACGTTCACCTACACACAAGCAAGAGGGGAAAATTGTTGGGGTTGTATAAAGGTTTGCCTCAGTCAAACTCCTGCTTTGGTGTTTCCACCTCCACAGACAACCAGAAAAGCAACGAAGTAGAAAGTATGATAAAGGAAATGAAAAGGAATGTATTGAAAACTACAAAATATGCTATGCTACTCTATCAAA
Organism: Sequoia sempervirens; assembly: GCA_007258455.2. NCBI lineage: Eukaryota > Viridiplantae > Streptophyta > Pinopsida > Cupressales > Cupressaceae > Sequoia > Sequoia sempervirens. The sequence goes on along the minus strand of VDFB02358134.1, from coordinate 171,240,026 downwards.
TCATAATGTGAAAGTAAAGTGATGCAATACCACCTCCACCCAAAGGAAGTGAAGGCCAATGAAGGGATAATACAAGGTAACGAACTTGGAAAATTTGTCACATCTGCAGCAGTGACAAAGGGAGGTCTTGCAAGACTCCAAGCTCATGGATTCTATGGTAGAGCAACATGTCCAAGAATGAAGTTGATGGAATAACCAACTATTGCAATGCTCAATGGAGTTATGAAGGCTGCTAGAATTGTGAGAAGATGTGAAAGATGGAATGAAAATTCTCAAGAGAATGTTGAAGATCAAGAAGTGCTAAAGAGATGAAGTGATTGTGAAATGAATGCCTTTGAAGGCCAAAATGAGAGGGAAAGAAGCCATTTTTGGGTTGGTTGGTCGCACAAAGGCATTACAATTTGACCCCAATGAGGTGTGTAAGGTCTCTGTCAACTCTAGAGGCAAGAATCTGTCAGGGATGGTAGCACGTCGTGCAGATGTCCATGTGTCATGCTCACATCCCTAATGAAAATTCCCTCACTGATGCACAAAACATGCGCCAAGTGCATCGAAGGCAGGTGGGTGATGTGGAATTTCACCTTCGATTTTAATTTTCTAAGGTGAGGATGTGCAAAAAGGAAATTTACACAAGGGGTGTGTTAGGTCTCAAAAATGCAAGTTTTTAGACCATAAGAGTGTTTCATTCTCTTAATACATTTTTGGCCAACGAACGAGGTGAACAAGATTGATCACCTCCTGCTCTTTAGGCTTTGCTAAACCTAGGCGGGCGTACCTAAGTGATAAGGCAGATTTGGAGGCTTGAGAATGATCTCTAACTTAGGAAATCTACTTACAATGGCACAAGGGGTTGAAGTAGATGCAAAATTTGATGACTAATTCCTACTAAGAGTGTTTGAATAATCAAGAGTGTGAATTGAATTTATAAAAAATGTTCTAAATCTGGCTAGTGCTTAATCTATTGGGTGAATGGAGTGAATGGATGGATGGTGATTATGGAGATAGATTTGTGTGATAGGTAAATCTATTATTCAACTTAACTCTAATTGTTGGGCACTTTTAAATGTTTGCACCTTGTACAAACGTGCAGGTTTTTCAATTACTATACTCTTCTTTAAAGATCTCAGTGTTATTCCCTCAAATTACTATGATGCTATGAAAGGATTTTTAATTCTTAGTTTAAGGGAAACCAATTAGATTAATTACCTTAAAAGGATTTTTAATCCCTGAGGGAACCAATTAAAATGAATTAACTATAAGGATTTTTAATTCTCTCTCACCATAACCCAATCAAAACAATCACACAACAATAGCAAATGTGTCTTGACAAATTCTATAAATTTGAACAACTTGAAAGAACCACTTTGGAGACAACACAACAACATATAAGCATGAAATTTGACACAACAATTGAACACTGAACATAGGTCACCAATTAAGCACAATCTTCTCCATTATATTCCTTCAAAATGGTGTTACATTAATAGTAGAAGTTTTTTGATGTGAGATGGATGAGTGGAAATGCTATATGAATGCAACCTACTACTATTGGCGGTGATAATGATGTGATGATCCAAAATAAAGCCTTGGTTTCCCTTTTTATATGAGAAGCAAAAAGCTATAGGCCTTTTACAAAATGAGGTGACATTTCAAAATTACACCTCTTCACTAACTAGTTGCCTGATTAGCATAATTAAAGAAATAAAAGAGAACTTAAGACAATTTAGACGTTATGAGTCCATTAATAAACATAGAAGGCTCGTGATCATTGATTTGGAAAAGCCTTCTTCTCCATGATAGATGCAAAATGCTCTCATCCTAGTTACCTACTCCTCAGAAGCCATATATTTCTCCTCCCATTGATATATTGTAAAACTTGATGGCCATTTGTACTCCTAAATCCTTGGTATATTTGTGAGATGCACCTGCCACCGACTATCTAGCAATGCTTTCACATCATTAATGAACTTCAAGCATCCAACATCAAAAACAATTAATCCATCTGGAATTAAATTAAGTCTGTGAAGATTCATATCACCACCCTCCTGTATGTGGGTCACACATTTATTGATAATTTGACCAAACTCCTTTTTCCACTCTTCAAAGTCTCTCAATTGGTCATCACCTTTTACTATTTATGGTATGTACCACTGCTTTAGGGTGTGGAAAGAATCCATTCATGTCTTAACCCTTTTTTCTTGTCCCTGTACATACTAAAATTCATCTATAATCATTTTGATTGTTTGCTCAATTGGTTTTAGTGTTGCAGGAGCATCAGTACTCCTTAGTAGGACTCTGCACAATTTCGACAAAGTGTGGTGTATAGGCCTCCACCTTTTGAACAAGGGTTCCAACACAAGCTTATGTGCCTTTATTTGATCAACAGCTTGTTGGAGTAACTTATAACTATCATACACACTCTCCAATTTGTCTACAACCAACTTTACCCTGTGATCAAGAATCTTTTCTATAGCTTCAAAAACTTGTCTCTTTACCTCATCCTGTGTTTTATTGTTGGCTTTCTCCATTTCATCCACTTCTTTCTCAAGAGCTTGAATTTGTTCATCAGAAATATTATGTACAACATCTACTAAAGCAAAAGGAGGCTTATATAACACCATTTCCATGCCTTGTGAGGTTCCTGCTCCTTTTAGTTGCTCTTTTAATTTTACATTTTCCATAAACAGCTTATTAACTTCATCATTCAGGAATCTTTGCTCCTTCTCATATTCTTTTAGTCTATCTTCCAATCCTTTAACAATTGCATGAGTAAACATGGTTGAATGCATATTCATTGTTGATGCCTCCAAAGAGGTGATTTCTTGTATTGTTCTTACCACAACTGCCCCTTTCATTCCATGTATCACATCCAGTAGTTTTGGATTCTATGTGTTCTTTTTCTTGATCCATATAGCTAGGGTTTCAATCTTAGGATTATACCCTGATCCACTCACTCCTTGATCAAATTCAAACTCTGCAACTAGTATTGGATCTTCTTGAGCCCTAACTTGGTCAAGTAAAAACATTTTGTTTAGTTCTAGACTAGATAAAATGAGCATATTACTTTTCAAAATCATTTCTCTAGCCTTCTAACGACTTATGCCAATATTATCGATCCTTAATTCCTTGAAGGTTTGTGCCACCATTTGATCCTTTTGGGATTCCTCAATTCCCATTTCATTTATTTCCATTCTTTCCTCAAATTATTTCACCTTCATTTTTGTCCAAAAATCCTTAAACTTTGGAGTCTTAATAAATTCATCATCTTCTATGAATCTCCTAGCTGCAATTTCTCTTTCATCCTCATGTATTTATGTATTTTCCTTTTCTATATCATACATCATTTCCTCAGACTTATGGGCATTGGTCTCATGGACTGGCTAATCAACCTCAACATCACCCTCCAATGATTGCAACACAGTGGCCACTTCTTCAATGTCCCCTATTCTTTCACTCTCTTCATAAGGCACTAATGGTTCAATTCCCTCTATATTTTGTCTTTTATGATGCAATTGCTCCATGGGAGATTTAGAGGCTATGTCTACGGTGTGCTCTGCTATTACCTTACCACTGTGTTCTTGAAGATATGCCTCTCTTTTTCCATATAAGTCTTCAAACCTATCAATTATCAAATTTATTCTTCTTATAGGGTCTTTCTCCTCAACAAAGTATCCTAGGAAATCCTTGTGTTTTTTACTTCCTTTCTTCAAGCTTCCTCATATATTCCCATTCTAAAGTCCTTCTATTGAACACATCTTGATAAGTAATGTAGTTTCTTATGACATCTTCTTCATAGTCCACTTGGTGTGCAATTGTCATTTTGGTGAGAAGATTATGCCTTATGTTATTCATATGATTTTCAAGATCAAAAGCCCTTCCTTTTCCAAATCTCAGTGAATATCTTGTCTTTAAATAATATTGCAATTCTTCCAATGTATTCAAGCCTACAAACCAATCTTCACACTTGGTTAAGTTTGGCAAGAATGTGCCCTTGTTTTTCTTTTCCATTACATCTTTCTCCATCCACATCATCTGCCACATAAACTCTAAAAATGCTATTCTAAGGGACAAAAATTTTGGTAGTATATGTGGATCAATAGGGCACCCATAAACCCTTATTATTGTGACTTCAGGGAGGAAGAACCAATCACCAAAATTATTTGTATGACCCTGCTCCTATTTCAAAGCTAGAGGTCTCGGCAATTGTATAATTTTGGTTGGAAATCTTGGTATTGAATAACCAAGGACTCCTAGGATTTTGTGCACAAAATCTTCATAGAATATTCCAAAGCTAGAGTTCTTACACCGGTTGTCCCAAATATAGCACCATTTCTGTACAGGGGTAGGATTCCCTTGCTCATCAATTCTAGCAAGGTTCATTTGTCTAGTCCATTTGTCTCGATTCTAGTATAGTATCAAATGACACAAGATAATTTATGAATGTAATAGGTGCCATGTCCTCTATGACTTGCAAGAATTCATCATCCAATGCCTTCTCTAGGTATGAAGCAAAGTCATATTCTATATTGGTCTCAGGATTCTGGATTCTCATGGCCATCATCATTAAACTTTATGGAATTCTATCTTGAGCATCCATCCCTAACACTTGGCATAGAGCTAGATATGTATTTACAAAATAATATTGAAAGTATACCACAATGGTTGGCTCAGTGATGGAGGGAGAAATGGGGATTGTTCTATTGTCGACTCCTCTTTTCATGTACAGAGGGAGCTCATCACTCTTGTAAGTCCTCCTTAGCCTAGTATACTCCTCCTCACCTTTTTGTAAGTCTACCTTTGTTAGGGCCTATTTATTCAAGTCAAAGCACACAATGATGGATGCCTTGGTTACCCCAACTAGTGTCACACCATTTGGAAGCCTCACAATTTTGGTAGCAGAATGATAATGTTTAGCTAATAATCTGATAAACTCCACATCAATTAATACATTAGGGACAATCAATTTGGAAAAGTCCAACACCCAGGGGTTCAACACTAGAACTTTCCCATTTCTCTTATTGTAAAAATACCATAACAAGTGCCACCTAGATTTAGGAATGAGGGCATCTCTACAACCCTGCACGGTATCTATGAGGAATTTCTTATTACCCTCCTCAGTGAACCTTGGAAGCAAGTCTAAAATGGATTGGTGAAGAGGCCTCTTTTTTGTCTTAGGTTCTTCATCCTTAATTTTTGTTTGACTTTCCTTTGCTTTTGATTGTTTCCTTTTAGGTGGCATTTTTACTAAAACTTCAAGATGACAGAGCCTTTGAAAAATATCTACACCAATTGAGCTTCCTCAGAGGGTTATTCATGGACTTACTCGAGTTTTTACACTTGCAGAGCTCCTTCTCTTTGTATCCTTAGCTCCTTCCATTCCAATGTGTTACGTTTGAGTGCAATGATAAGTGAATTCTCTTGTTTTTAATGGTGTTGAGTTCAGTCATATCAGCATTAATGCCAACCTTCTGCCAAATATTTTTGCAATAAGCTCATATTCTCAAATGTGATTATGCACTATTGGATTTGTGTGTCACAGTGGCTTACGTGATCTTTACATTTACTATTGCAATCTATAATGATGCCACAACATTTCCCACTGTACTACCGTTGTCACTTATGACATTGGCTATGGTATGGCGGCGTCGAGTTTTATGCCTTTTTATACATGTTGCTTTCTATTCTTATGTTTGTGGGACAACGGTATGCATACCGCACTATTGCAGCTATACTATCCACTACATGTGGTGTTGTGGTGTCTACCTTCCTTTCAATGCTTACTGCTTCACCTTGAACTTCTCCTCACAGGGTGGCGGTGGATACCGCCTTATCGTGCTTCCTTAATATCCTCTTCACAGGGTGGCGGTGAGTACCACTTTACCACTTTGCTTTAAACTTTTCCTCGCAAGGTAGCGTTGGGTACCGCACCTGATGCATAACCTTCTGGAGATATGGCAGTTGGTGCTTTATTTCATGAGTTGTGAACCGCCAACCCACACAGGCTATATTTTGATGTTGTGGTACTGCGTTAAAGTCATAAAATGTTTTATCAATGATTGTCTAAAAGGATTAATGGATATATACAAAGGAGATATTAATGATTTTATGTATCTTGTCACACAAATTGTTGCATTTCATGTCAAACACATAGTAAAACTAGAGACAGTGGGTATGTGGATGGTAAATGAAGGCTGGTGGATACTGAGGAAGAATTTTTTGCTCCAATAGGGTGTAAATTCACTCCTATACATTTTTCCCCCACTTTAGTGAGCACAAGTATCAATGAGTGTTTGGTAAAGTAGAACAAAGAGTTAAAAATTTAACGTGAACCATCAAGGAAGCAGAACACAATCTGGTGAACTCGAAATCACAAGATAGGAAAAGGACTCCATAGGTACTCTCTCTTGAGGAGGTTTGAACAAAAGGACTTTGTAGCTCTATAGAACTACGAATTTGAAAAAAATACAATGAAGGCCCACAGACCAACAATGGACAAATCCCATAGGATGCAAGTTCTTCACAAGCCCTCAACCCTGCAAAGAAGTAATTCCCCCAAGTAGTCTCTCATGAAGGAAGCCCAATGAAATGGGGACTCCGTAGAGTTGGACTGGAAAGTGACTTCATAGGTGCACCTGCAAAGCAACATGTTAATCCATTGATAAAACATGTCAGGAAACAAAAAGCAGCCACGCAAGCAAACAAATAGAAAGTCATGCAGATAGTCAAGAAAATTGAAAGGATTTGAAAGGGGCCCCTTGGGAACCCTTCAAAAGAAGAGGGGTCCTTGTAAGGGATGTGTTGTTTGAAAGTGAAAGATCATTTTTCACAAATCAATTCAATCATCAAGGAATTCAAAAGGAATAAAATTCCCCCTCTCAAGGGGAAGGTCAAGGCTTTCCCCATAGGAAAAGCTACTCCCACCTTGAAGAAATTTTTTTCAAGTTCTTTCTTTACAAACCCATGATGAAGGAAACACGTTCCACTAGAGGTCCTAGTTGAGAAGGCGATTTTTTTAAAGAAAGTTGCAAAGATTTTCAAGAAAAGATTCATTAGCAATGAATGCATTTTTTGAAAATAAAACATTATGAAAGTGACATTGTCGCACACACGAGGTCCACGACTCAAGCAAAGAAGAGAGAAAGATAACCAAGACTGAAAAAAGAAACAATAACATAACAAACAAAGGGCATAGGGGTGATCTGATATTTCGGGGTCAGAGTTGCTCATAAATATATAAGTATAGTAATAGTATATAGATGAACTTTCATCAACCCCCTACTATATCAAACCATGTGAAGAATGCATGAGAAGAAAATAAAAATAAAAAATTGGGTCAACATGGAAAGGAAGCCTAAATTCCCCCAACACTTTGCATCATCCCTAATTTGTTGAAAACCAATACACATAATAGAGGAAGAATGATGCCACAAATAAAGGAAGTTGTACGACACATAATCACTCTTGTATCCAAGCACCTACAAGGGTGACAAGGGTCATCTAGGAACACATAATGCAAGCATGGGGAAACACATCACAAACACACACCTAATCTAAAGATAAAAAAGACGTTCCCCCCTAACATTCATTGACCAAGAGGTCATCTACTTCCCAATCTAGATCATTGTATGAGGAAGGCGAACGAGCCTCCAGTTGTGTAATATTAATGGGGGAACCCTCTAACCCTCCCACAACAAGAGCCAAGGAAGGAGACTCTTTAGGGTCTCCCCCACTCAGTTCTTGTGGAGCCAAGGTCAACGATTTCGCGAAGATTGTCGACATGGTCGAGACCTCGTCCAAGCAATTAGACATGCACTTCACAGGAGTTCCATGTGTTATCTCAATGGACGAGGAAGGTGGCACCCAAGATTCACTATTGGGCTCACCAAGTGACTTGGGAGCAGTGAAGAACTTAGGGGATGCTAGAGCTTCTTCCATCACAAGGATGGTGCATGTTAATGTAGAACCACCCCTTGAAGAGGGTAGACTCCTCTTATGCCCCCCATTGCTAGAAGGGCCAACCTCCACCTTCTACTTCATCAGAGGATGTGAAATCCCCACAGATGAAGGCAAGAGGTGCAGAGGAGGAGGAGGAAACTGTGGTGGACACTACCCAGGTGTTTGACATATCCATAGGCTTCGGGAATGGTAGGATGTCCATAAGGGACATCAAGAGATGCGGCTCAACAGAAGGAGAAATAAACACCTACACCCTTTTAGGTTCAGGGGTGTCTACGCTCACAGTAGGAGCTGGAAGCATAACCGAATTCGATTCAATGGAGGCAGAGGGGACGGGAGACGAGGAGATAGCAACAGGAAGCCCTAAAATAGGGATAGTTGGTTCCCCTTCCTTCCTCTACAAAGTGGCCTACTCAGCCACCAGAGCCTTTCGTTGATGCTTGTGCTCACGTGCAAGGTGGTTCCTACAACACCGAGAGCTAGAGATTAGAAGCTGAGAAGGGACAGAAGGCTCTTGCTCAACCATAGGAGTCTCGATCATGGCCATCTCTGGTGGAGGGAGGGACTCCTGGATGGGAGTAGGAGGGAGAGACTGGGAAGAGGTTGAAATGGCAGCAAGGTAGTCAGCTCTAATGCCTCAGCGGCGGGCCTCTTCCCATTCACTGCTTTAGGAGCAAGAGCGGTAGGAGGCTATGGAGGTTGAGACATAGAGGATTCCCTGCAAGGACCCTTCCTTCAACCATATCGAACGGGCCTAGGCTCCTGGGAAGAATAGGAATTTTGAATGCAAGTTTCTTTGGCTTTCGCCAAGCAAGCATCATAGGGTTCTCTCGCAAACGCGAAGTAGAATCTGATGACGCCATAGCAGGGCAAGAGGAAACAGTAGGCTGGACAACAGAAGAGGAGGAAGAGGAACCTCTAGAATGCTTCTCTTCTTCCCTTCTCTAGGCCATGGTGGCATCACTATCAGCTTTCAAACAAGCCCTATGTGAGACAGCACAAGGAGATGGAGGGTACCTCACTCTAGACATTAAGCACCCTTTCTTGTACCTCTCATAGGTATGGAACAATAGTTTCATCATAGGTGGAAGTGAACCAATGAGCGTCGGCCAAAAGTGGTCTAGAAAATAGCTTCCACATGCAACCGGTGGTTTATAACCTGTGTCATGGATCACATGCACTGAACCCTCATGGATAAACTTTAGAAATTTATGCACGACCAAAGGAACTACATTCATAGCAACCAACCAGGGGATACTCAGTTTCACTCTAAAGAGTTCAGACCACGGGATTATGTCAAAAAGAAAGTTTATCAACTTAGGTCCAACAAGGACCGACAAGGTGATGCTACCCAAAGCGGGTATGGAAAGTTCGTTATGTGTACGGATGGTACTTTCAAGTGTGCCATACCCATCTTTATGCAGGAAAATGATTAACATAATCTCCTTAGTTATGATATTCACTTGACATGTCAGGTCAACAAGAACACCTGTCACAGTGTTTTCGTTGATCTGCGCGGGATATAAAGAGGAGATGGCTCTCTATTATAACCCATTGGCAGGTCCTATGAGGTAAAAGTTATGCCAGGAGAATTACTCATAGGCTACAAGGAATGGATAGGCATATGCAAAATGAATTCATTGCATACATTAAACAACACCTTCACAGAGCCCCTAAAGGTTTGCAGTTGGACAATGACCCAACTAAGGCTTCATTTCGCAATGCCTACAAAACCTTCCAACTACACCTACTGGGGTCGTAGGTTGGGTTGTAAGGAAAAATGCCTCACAACGTTTGCACCTACAACACTCCTAAGATACAAGGAAAGGACTCTTTAACACTACTAAACGGAACCAAAATGGTTCATGTCAAGTTCACCAAAAATGTAAGAGAGGGGGACCAACCACACCAAGGCTCCTAGTCATAGAGAGTGGAGAGCGGAGGGCTTCCCTAACTTACCTCACTCTAACAGGTATTTTGGGAAGAGGATCGAGAATGAAGAGCACTCTCAAGTACTTTTGTCACTCTATAGACCCAAAAATCCAATTGGGGCTAAACGAGCCAGTTTCTAGAGTTCAAATTGCACCTCAAATAGCTCTCTATCTAAGGACAATAGTGTGGGTCTAGGACGACAACGCAGCGTGCTAGCGTCTCTCTAGCGCGTTGGTGTTCGTATGGCCAGAAAATGTAAAATGTAATAAGAAAACAACCAAAATCCTACTAATAGCCTAGCTAACTAACTTTAATGAAATGAACAAAATGATAAAGTACAAAAATTAAGTGTATAAATGATAAAACAAGTAGATGAATACAAGGGTGACAAATATCAACTCACTAAAGTGTTGGTTTTCCAACGAGCTCCACACGCACGTTCACCTACACACAAGCAAGAGGGGAAAATTTTTGGGGCTATATAGGGGTTTGCCTTAGTCAAACCCCCACTTTGGTGTTTCCACCTCCACGGACAACCAGAAAAGTAATGGAGTAGAAAGTATAATAAAGGAAATGAAAAGGAATGTATTGAACACTACAAAAGATGCTACGCTAATCTATCAAATCACAATGCGAAAGTAAAGTGATGCAATACCACCTCCACCCAAAGTCACTCAAGGCCAATGAAGGGAGAATGCAAGGTAACAAACTTGGAAAATTCGTCACAGTTGCAACGGTGACGAAGGGAGCTCTCGCAAGACTCCAAGCTCGCGGCTTCTATGGTAGAGAAATACGTGCAAGATTGAAGTTGATGGAGTAACCAACTACTACAATGCTCAACGGAGTTGTGAAGGTTGCTCGAATTGTGAGAAGATGTGAAAGATGGAATGAAAATGCTTAAGAGAATGTTGAATATCAAGAAGTTATAAAGAGATGAAGTGATTGTGAAATGAATGCCTTTGAAAGCCAAAATGAGAGGGAAAGAAGCCATTTTGGGTCAGTTGGTTGCACAGAGGTGTTACAATTCAACCCCAATGAGTTGTGTAACATCCTTGTGAACTCGAGAGGCAGGAATTTTTGTCAGGGATAGCAGCGCGCCACATAGACATTCGCACGCCGCACTCACATCCCTAATGAAAATTCCCAAACCGATGCACAAAACATGCGCCAAGTGGATGGAAGGCAGTTGGGTGATGTGGAATTTTTCCTTCGAGTTTTATTTTCTAAGGTGAGGATCTACAAAAGGGGAATTTGCACAAGGGGTGTAAATTTGCTCCTATGCAGAATTAAACAAAAGGGTCTTTTTCCCTTATGTTACTGCCTTTTTAGATTTCACTTTTACCAAAGATGGCTTAGATAGGCTAAAAGAAATGCTTGGGGAATATAGGTTATTTTTGTTAAATGTCAGGAATTTTCACCCTAAAGATTTCATACATGAGGTTAGGAAAGGTATCAAAAGGTTCGATTTTTTCCATCAAGTTGATGAAAATTAAGATGTCATAAGAAATTGCAAGGATGAATCTAAGGTAATAGACAGAAAGGTTAAATGGCTTGCATTCATGAAGGAAGAGGTTGCCAAGATAAAGAATGATAAGGATTATTCTGGAGCATTTTCTGATATTTTTGACCCAATTGCAAGATTGAGGCAGTGTTCAAGAATTTTGACTGAGTTGTAGGTAAGGCCCCTATCCTAGAAGAGAAACCAGCAAAGCATCCTAGACCTTCACCTGACCTCTCTATCAGAAGGCCCCAACCCCAAGGGCCTTTTATTAGAGAAAATGTGTAATCAGACCCACCATAGGTCACTCCTTCTCCTTCCCCTCAAACAATCAATGTGGATTCTAATTCTCCCCCAAGAGAGAAACCATAGAAGAGGATGAAAGTTGAGCAACCGCCATTGTTGGTTGACAATCCCATTAATCTAGATGAAAGTGAAGATGTTCATATCACCATGAATGAAATTCAACAATATATGCCATCCCCCCAAGACCAAATATTGTTGGCCTTCTTCAATAAAGGTTTAGGTTAGATGTGGCTATGGCGAGAGATAACCTTAATGATGTGAGGGAATTGGCATGTTCACAATTCATGTTTGATGATGAGTTTATAAAATACTATAAGTTTAAATAGTTTGTTTTGAAATCAAAGAGGGAGGAGTACCTTAAAAGACTTTAGTTGGCACAAGCAGATGTTCCTAGAGAAATGTATGATGTTGTAGTTGTAAAGGTAAGGGCATAAATGAATTTTGAGTTCAAAAACATCATGTCTGACAAAGGGAGAAGAATGGTGGAAGATAGTGGATTGCTACTACTCCCTAAATGGGACATTACTTTTGCAATTGTATTTGATAATATTAGGAAACAAGAAGGAGAATTTTTCTCCACAGAAGATGAAGAAAAGATGGCATTGTCAGGATCAGGGTTCAACCCACATTGGGAATCCCTTGCAATTTGAGCCCTTGCACCAAATACAAGAAATCCTACGATTGTTGAAGCATCAAAGGGTAAGGGTATCAAAGGGAGCTTGATTGTAAAGAGGGTGTTTGACACCTCTACCCCTAAAACTGTTGCATTAGTTGTAGATGTTGCCAAGTTTAATGAAGCTAGTGTTTGAAGATTGCAAGATAGACTTAATATAGTGTTGAAGGAACATAATGATCTCATGGAAGCTTACAACCAGCAGTAGGTATTATTGGTTGAACAAAAATCCCTTCCTGAAAGTGTGCAATAAGCAAACTCCTCTTCTATAGTCCCCCCTACTCATGTGATTATTGAAAATGCAAAGCTTGAAGAAAAGATTCAAATGCTAGAAGAGTAGTTGAAGAATTCTCAACAAAAGGAGAATGTGTGCATTGCAATGTGCATCCTAGAGCACAAACTATCTAAAATCTTAAGAAGGCTAGAAAATACATGTGTCATATTTGAATTTGAGAAATGTCATTACCAAAGTAAGTGGGGATCAAGAGCGGCTCAAATGTATATTTGAACAATGGATTCTTAGATTTTTCATCTTTGGAAGGTATGTATAAGGGATTTTCAAACACATCCAATACCCCACCTGGTATCTATCTTACGCTTGAGATTGTCAAGATGGCAACAAATCATAAAGGGTATTTGGAAAGTATAATTGAAGTTGTATGAGCAAGAATGAACTCTTTCATAAATGTTGGCAAAAGGGTTGTACCTCGCCTGTCAAAAGATAATGGGGAGTTGAAGACCCTAGAGAAATGGAAGGATAGTTTCAATATTCTAATCCCCACACTCCTCCCTTTGATTTGCAAAGATGACAAACTTGATTTAAATTGCATTGATTCCTATTCAAACAGGATGGTTGATGTAGAAAAAAAGATGGAAACTTTTTGTAGAGAGGCCAGTGCTTTAATTGATGCCAGGTATCATCAAAATTTGGAGAATTCAGAAAAACTCTTAGCTTATGATTGTCCTTCTGAGGATATGTTTAATGCATGGAATGAAAAGTATAATTTTTTACCTGGCCTATGAGTGGATCCATGTTTTAATTCATATGCCTCCTATCTGAGAATTTGGTTGTCAGAAAGTTTTGGGATGAGGTTCTTGACTTCTTTTCTTGTTGCTTCCATAATGTTATAAAAGGGAATATCGAGCCTCATTCAAAATTTCAAAGCCATCTAATTTTTTGATCTTTCATTTCATTCTTTGTAAGCTCTTTTTGCACAATTTTAGCTATTTGATAGCACATATAGGAAATGTTGTAATTTTGCTCTATAATAACAAAAGATGACTCAAATACTTAAGTGTATTTATTTAATTTTGAATATCAACCTATCTTGCTCTCTAGTATTGTATTCACTAACTTTTGAATCAAAATAATCAAGCCCGTTATTTATAAGTTGTCATATCACATCATGTGTTTATGTTACATGGATGTTGAACTGTTAGCTTCTGTTCAAGGAATGGATTAATATTCTTGTCAGTTATTTATCAAAGATTGTGTGAATGGAAATGCAATAGGAATTTATAAGTAGTGTGATAAGTGTTGTTATTTGCTTGGTTTCTCATTGTAAGGCAGTGAGGTTATAAGAAGCCATGAATATGAGTTGGTTTGTTGTAGGAGTACAATTCATTTTTTGACTCAGTTTTGAATAAGGTACTGATCAAAATAATTCATAAACTGTGAAAAATGTTGTAGAATCACATATCAAATTCAATATCATGGAATACAATGTAAAATATCAACTATAATTTGGAATATGATTCATGAAGTGCAATATAAAATAAAATATCATGAAGTGCAATAATTCACAATTTCATGGAATGCAATATAAAATATCATCAACTACAATTTAGAATATGATTCATGAAGTGCAGTATAAATACCTAAAAACTGCTAATTCTCTTCCATTTTCCAAATCAAGTTAGGGTCCTCAAACTAACATTTAACTTGAGATAAAGTAAAAGAGTCATCATGATTCTGAGTATAGTCTTCATTTTCTTCGCCCTACATCTCAAATTCAACATTCATTGTGTCACTGTCATTTTTCCCACTACCAGTGCCACTACTACCAACATTTGAAGTGTTGCACAACCCTCTTCTTTTGCATATGGACCTGTAGATTTTGAGTGCCCTTTCAAAAGGAAATTTTTTGACATTATACGTAGTTCCAAACACCCTAAAGCAATTTTCCAAATTATTGTCTAGTTTGTTTCTTATTTTTTATTTCAAAAATTCCAATGAATTGAAAACTCTCTCATCCTCCATCGACCCCAATATCATTGTTTGACATAAATTAGCAAGTTTGAAATATTCTAATATTGAACCATGCAATATTTCACTCTGGCCTAAGGTTGTCCAAGCCTTTATTATTGATCCCAGTTCAAAGGGCTTCTCCATGGAATCAAACTGGTCCATCATACTTCTTGCAAAATGCTTACATTATTGTCTAGGCTTATCTCCATTTGTAATTCCTTCTATTATCTGTTCAATGTATTTTACACTTTTTGAAAAGTGTTTGGCTAAGATAATTACTTTATCATGAAAATAGCTTGGGCTATTTGGGTTGCCTTGAATCCAAAATTGAGGATACATAATAGTCATTGCTTCAAGTATTTCTTCTCAAGGGAATCTATTATAATTTTTTGTGGAAAGAGAATTTGCAATTTCCTTCAAATTATCACTAACAGATTTAACAATGTCGTTAAAAGCTTCCTTTGTAACAGGTACTTCTCTAATAGAGTGCCTGACTATCGTACAATGGTACATTTGTATCTCAAATCCACATACACAACACATATGTGCTTGCTTGCATTAAACTTTAAATAATTTTTAGGATTATTCAAATAAGTAATTTTCTACCAGCTTAAAAAAATTGGGCTTTTAGAAGTTAGATCTAGATATAGATGATCGAGGGCCATGCATTTCATTCTATGTAGTTTGGTATATTCATAGATATACATAGTTTTGTCTTGGGATTTCTTCACAAGATTGTTTATTTCATCCAGCATGGGGAGAAGACTAGCTAAAGTCAAGAGTATATCTATATCGCTTAACCTATGTCAGAGGTCAGGAGCTTTTTCTACTATGTTGTGATGCTCATACATTACTCCAATCAAGGATCAATATTTTGAAAGAACTTGTTGCATTGGTCCATGCAAGGAGATCCGTCTGGTATCAACATCCTTAAGAAGCTTGTTTCCTGTTGTTATTCCCTCAACAAAATTTTGAAATTCTACAAAATGTTTGGGACTTTGACAGAAGTATGCGTAGAGCTCGCGGACTAGATTTTCAACTTTTCATACTATAGGATACTTGCTAACAATTCTAAATGCTAAATTAATTTTGTGGGTCATAAAATGAATCCCAAGCATGTATGGTGCACAAGTAGTTTGTAACTTTGTGCAAACACCAATAATGTGACCTTGCATTATTGTAGCTCTGTCAACTCCTACACACACCAACTTTTTGGCAATTGTCAAGTCACCCATACCTCCAATTTCATTCAAAGATTTCTTGACTAGTTCAAATAGATTTTGTGATGTTGAACTGTCCTTGATTTTATGAACATAGAGAATATGAGCTTGGAAGACATGTTGATTTACAGTATACACATGCATACAAACCCAAGAAGTATTATCTACCATAGTAACTTCATCTAAAGAGAATGCAATGAAGTTTGACTCTTTTAATTTCTCCTTTAAATATTTATTTTCCATTGTAGCAAGATAGCTTTCCCATTCCCATCCAACGTTTACTAACCAATGTGCGCTAGGAAAGTGGGGAACACCCAAAAAAGATAATAAATTAAAATATTTTGGGTAGTCTATCATAGGATACCCTCTAGACAAAATATGAAAAACAATACTCCTCTAAACAGTTTTTTCCAGTTTTGCTTCTTCCATTACTTTTCCAAATTGAACCTCAATTGTACATCCACATGCAGCAAGCTTCAACATTCTTTGCTTATTCTCTTCATATTCAATGGCATACTTAACATGAAGACATTATTCCTTTGATTTCCAATGTACTACTGATTGTTCCTTTCCGTCTATGATTTATTTTTCATAAACTTTACTGATATGCTTTTCTATAGTGTTAAGCTTTAGCTACAACTTCTTGTCTCTTTTACATTTCCAACTACAAATCATACACTTGCAATATGTTGGAGGTTCATCTTTGTTTGCTTTCTCCACTTCTTCAGTGAATGGGTACTTTGACACCCAATCAAGCTGAAAATTCATTGTCATTCCCCACTCACGCCTCAGTTTTTTATTTTCCTTTTCTTTTCTTGCTACCAACATCATCTACAACCCCAAAATTTTCATCCAAGTCAATTATCTCATTTTGGCTAACCAAGGTATCCCTTGGAACATCTTCTATGGTATTTCCATCCTCATTTGACTCATTTAACTCAATGACAATCCCACCTTCCGGTGGTAGTGAGGTATTGTGAATCCCTTCTTCATTCATATTTAGTGGAAGAGTTGATGATGTAGCTCCATCTTGATCTAATGGATCAAAAGCATTTCCAATTCCAAAGAAATATTGTATGGTAACTCCATATTTTGGGTATTTTGATGACCTTCCAATCCCTTCACCACCCTGAAGAGTCTTGCCCTTATTGCACTTGCTGCTCAACATCTTGATCTCTCACTTTGAATAAAAGCTAGAAAAAAATGTCTTCTTGTTTAAGAAGGACAAAGAATATAGATCCCATTCCCTACTCAATATCATCTTTAATATTGAAGCAAGAATGGAAAAGAGATAAAGAAATCTTATGACACTATGAAGAAATGACCACTCACGTTTAAGTTTAGGTTTTCACTGACTTGCTATTTGTTACTATAGGAATGCATGTGTTGTAAGTTTGTAACTTTCCAACAAACAACTTCAAGGTTCCAAGTCCAACTTCCAAATGGAGAGCTCACAAGTTTAGAACTGAACAAAATGTGTAAGAATAAATGATTGCTTCAATTGTACTTATATCAATCCATATTTGGAAAATTTCGTGGGATTTTTAAATGGTATATTAAAAATTTGGCAAATCTTGCGTGATTATACAACGATACATTTAATTGTTGGGAAAATCAAACCTTGAAGAAACACATACGTTGTAATTTTCAAGGTGATTATGGCCCTAGAATTAGCATGGAGGTGTCACAAAAATTGGCAAAATGTGTCCTCAAATGTAATTATTTTTTAATGATATTGGTGAAATGGGTCCTCATAAGAAACTATTTATAAATTTTAATTGGAGAAATGGGTCCTCATAAGCAACTATTTGTAAATTTTAATTGGTGAAATGGGTCCTAATAAATAATATAGTCTAGGAAAAAATATTAATCGGTCCATTTGAAATGCGTAGTTTGTTATGGAAAATTTATTACTTAAATATGCCTCATAAAATAGATCGATGGTGAATGGACATGCATTGGACCGATAATTCATAAAATCTAGGTGATTTGGCCACCCTGTTGGGTGTGATTTATTCACCAATTTTGACTTGCCCGATATGTAATATTCGCCAATTGGCGAAGATTCGCCACTAAAAAAATCCCTGTTGACCGCATCCTTCAGCTATTTGATAAGGACCAGCCCATAGGGCATCAAAATTGATAATGCTTTATCTATGATGTGAATATTGTATGCATGCCATCATGTGGTTAACTAATGTAGTGTTATAATGCTTTATCTATGAATTTTACTATATATGTTTTGATATGTGCAATGGGTGCAAGAAATATATTAGTTGAATAGGAATCAAGTGTCCAAGTGTCAATCCTTGCTTCTCCTTAATGTTTCTAAGTAGGGATCTCACTATGTTATCTTAGTGATCCATTCAATACTAGCACATTTGGATAAGACCCCCACATTATTTCTTCATACTTGAACCAATTATGATTTTATGTCTTAACCTTATGAATAAATATTGTGGGCATGTGTTTAATGTTGGCTAGGTGTGTATGTGTCTGGACAACCCCTAAAGGTGCCCTCCCTTGTCAAAATTCATATAAAATCTTCTGGAGACTTTTTAGGGTCTTAAAATGAGATTTTATGGTTTTCTAGGTCTTTTAGAGCCCCTACTATTGGAAGTTTGTGTTGTCATTGATGTCAACAGATCTTTGTTGTTGCATTGATGTCAACCTATGGAGATGCTTTGATTGGTTGCATTATTTTGTCATTAGTAGTATCACTGATGTCAACCTCTAGTGTTTCCTTGATAAGCATATGTATGGTTGATTTGTTGTATTACAATTGGTTTGGTTGTAATGAGGAATTATTGCAAATGACGAGAATGTGTTTGTGGTGCTTGGTTTCCAAGTGCTTTTGAGAAAATTTGAATAAAAGAAGAAATAGTGTGGTAAAGAGTGTTTTGTATAGCAGAGTAGTGTTCAATGTTTTGCTTTGCATTTCTTTGTGGTTGAAGATCTACCTATGTGGTTTGCATATTTTGTTTAGAGGTTTTCATAGGTGTTATATCCAAAGTTTTAGGTTCTAGATCATTCAACAGAATTTGTGCTCACCAGTGTGTGAACTGCATTGCAGTGTTGTCTGGGAGAAATGGTTGTGCTCCACATTTCTTTGTAGTGTAGTTTCTGGTCTTACAAATCTCGAAGTGTGCTTATATTGATCATATCTATCTTCAATCTGAGTTTTTTGAGTTTTGGTGCTCAGCAAGGTTGGATTCATGTGTGACAGTATGTGGAAGGTTAACTAGTTGTATAGAATGAGTATGTTCTTCAGGTGAAAGTTTTTATGAAGGATTTGTTGGATTTCATGGTGTTGATGGAATATTTTAGATTGTGTTTGAGTGTTGTGTGTGGTCCACATGTTGTCTTTGGATCAAAGGAAGCATGTACTTAAATATTTAATGGTGTTAACACAGGTTTGACTAACCTTAGGTGTTTACACTAATTACAGATGTGCTTCGGTGTCTGTGGAAGTGTGGCATTGTGTGTTTATGTGGACTTAGATCTGAGTTAAAGTGTGATGTGGTCCACCTTCATTCCTCTCCACCATGGGAATGTTTTGGTACTGACCTAATTTGAATTTGCACATTTGAGGTGCATATTCGACCTTGTAGATTGTTTTCAAGGTTGAGGATGGTATGTATGTGTGATGAATTGATGAAGGATGATTGTGTAGATGCAAGGATGTGTTGAGATGCAAATTTGATCAGATGTAGAGATCTAAAGTGTGAGCTTAATGCCTATGAATCCAATGCAGTGAGCAGAAGGGTCTACATTTTTAGAGTATCTAAAGTGTCTGATAGTAATGAGTTGGAGGTTACTGATGGTGCAAAGTTGTAGTGGTGGATATTCTCTATTTCTTTGAGATGAATTTCTCATTGTAACAATTTTCTATCTTCTTCTTTCTAATCAAGCAATGTGCCTTTCTTTCTTTTGGGTAGTGAGTCTATTATGTTTGGTGTTGCAATTACTTTATATTGAGAGCTAATCATCACCATGGTTTTTCCCTTCTTGGGTCTTCCACGTAAATTTGGTGTTATCATGTGTATGGATGTGCTTGCATTACTATTTCTCATGTTTATATTCTATTACTACTTGATAAAAGTTTAAAGGTTGTTAAGGGTTAAGGATTAATGCAGATTTGAATGTTAATGAGGGTTTTGATGTTTTAATGTACAACTCATTCACCCCCCCTCTCAATTGTCTTGTGCATTCAATAATTGGTATCAGAGCAAGCTTCCTTGGAAAAAAGCTTAACTGCTTGAGGTAGATATGGGATGGCGCACAATAAGGAGGCTCCTCTATTTGATGGATCTAATTATGCATTCTAGAAGACTAGGATGGAAGGTTTCCTTATTTCTCTAGGGTTTGTATTTTGGAAGTCTATTGAAATTGTATATACAATTTCTACAAATGGTCTGAGTACTAATGATGAGATCAAGGCATATGAGAACAATGGAAAAGAAAGGTATGCTCTTTTGAGTTTTCTTTCTAATTCAGAACTTGTGAAAGTTTTGAGCCTTAAAACTACTGGTGAGATCTGGAAAAAGCAGGAAAGTATCCGTGAAGGAGATGATAAGGTCAAGCAAGCAAAGATGCAAAATTTGAAGACTAAGTTTGAAACCCTGAGGATGACAGAAGATGAATATATTGCAGGCTACATGCATAGAGTGGACGAAGTTGGCAATTCCATCAAAGGCCTTAGAGGAAAACTTGAAGAAGGTGAGGTGGTAAAGAAGGTATTAAGAACTCTTGCTAAAGCTTATAGTCATAAGGTTTTAGCTATTGAAGAAGCTCATAATTTAGATCGTTATTCTAGAGATTAGTTGTTTGGTGATTTAACTAGTTTTGAATTGAAAGAGTTTGGTCCAAGTGATTCAAGAAAAGATACTGCTTTTAAAGCTGGTAAAGTAGAGAAGAATGAAGAATCTGATCCGAATGAGTTTAATGAGATCTAGAAGCAAACTTTGTGAGGAGATTGAAAAAGGGAAATGGAAAATATAGAGGTAATTTATCTTTCAATATTTCAATTGTGGAAAGATAAGTCATTATGCTTCAAGATGTCCAATCAAAGCTTCAAATGAAATATTTAAGGAGAATAAAATTAAGTCAATTAAAACAAGTTATTATGTTAAAGAAGATGCCAATATATTTGATGATGAATCTAATTAACCTGATGATGAGGATAATGAATGCTTGTTCATGGATCTAAATGTTGGAACTAATTATGCTAACTCTAAGAGATGTGTTTGATGTGGAGCCTGATCAGTCTCCAAGTGGGAGATTGTTGGTATGTGGCGACTGATCATGCAAATACTATACACTCGTAACAAGATATGGGGTTTGGGGAATTTCCCTGAAAAAAAATTTGTTAACACATCAAGGTTTTTCCGTTAACACATCAAATGAAAAATGACCTTGTAAAACCCTAATTCTATAAGGTTCCAAAAAGCTTGTTATAAGCAGTTGGGATGTATGTTGCAGCATGGTGTTTTGTGAGATTGTAATATGTTTTTCACTGGATAATAAAATCATTGGATGGATGAGTTTCTATGGATGTAGCCTATATTGGGTGAACCACGTTAAAATTTTGTGTTGATCTCTTTTGTGTTATTCTTCATTGTTATTTTTGGGTTATTTAATCTGCATATAATTGTTAATGTTTATTGTTCCAATCTAACTGAATCCTAACAATTGGTATCAGAGCCGCATGTATTTCGGTTGATTGGTAGGAAGCCTCTATATTTGAGTGGGAGCTATGGACGAAGGAAAATTCAAGGTTCAAAAGTTCAACGGCTAGAATTATCAATTATGGAATATGTAGATGGAAGATTATTTGTATCAAAAGGATCTATTGCAGTCCTTGCAAGGAAAATCAAAGAAAGAAGCTATGATGTTTAATGAAGAATGGGAGATTTTGGATAGAAAGGAATTGGGAAACATTTTGTTATGCCTGGCACCATTTGTGGCATTCAATATAACAGAAGAAAATACAAAAGAGGATTTCATGGAAACTTTGGCTAAATTGTATGAGAAACCTTCGGCCTCAAATAAAGTATTTCTCATGAAGCATTTGTTTAATCTGAAAATGATTGAAGGTGGATCTATGACAAATCATTTAAATGAGTTTAATACAATTACCAAATAGTTAATTTCTATAAAAATGAATTTTGATGAAGACGTGAGGGCTCTCTTGGTTTTATGTTCTTTGCCAGAAACCTATAGGAGCTTAGTAATGGTTGTAAGTAAGTCTATCTTTGTTTCAAGTACATTGAAATTTGATGATGTTGTTGGTGTTTTCCTTAGCAAGGAAATGCAATGGAAAAGCACAGGTGAGAGTTCAACATCAAGTAATTCTTTGACTATAGAGAACAAGGGAAGAACAAAGGAGAGAAGAAAAATACCTACAAATCATGGGAATTCACAAGGGAAGTTGAAGAAAGGTAGATCTAAATCCAGAGAAAGAATGGATTGCTAGCACTGTGGAAAGCTAGGACACTTGAAGAAGGATTGTTGGTCTAGAAAGGGAAAAAAAGGAGATGGACAACATGATGACAATAAGGAAGCTAATGTTGCAAGTAATAAATTACAGGATGCTTTAATTCTATGTTTAGATAATGCTAATGATTCCTGGGTAATAGATTCATGGGCTTCATTTCATGCCACACCCCATAGGAAATATTTTGTAAATTATGTTCAAGGATATTTTAGACAAGTATATTTAGGTGATGATGAACCCTATCAGATTGTTGGAAAAGGAAATATAAAACTCAAGTTGCAGAATGGAAATGAATGGTTGATATAGGAGGTAAGGAATGTTCCAAATTTGAGAAGGAATTTATTTTTTACAGGACAACTAGGTAGTGAAAGCTGCATAGTTACCTTTTGAGACAAATTTTGGAAGGTCACTAAAGATGCATTAGTATTAGCTAAAGGTGAAAAGGTAGGCACATTGTATTTGTGTACTAGTAATACTTATTCTACCTTAGTTGCTATAGAAATAGTTGCTACTAAGATAGTCATAACACTTTCTATAGGGACAGAAATAGAATTGTGGCACCATAGACTTGGGAACATGAGTGAGAAAGGGATGAAGATCCTTCACTCGAGAAAGTTGCTACCATGTCTGAAGCAAATTGACTTGGAGTTCTGCAAAAATTGTGTTTATGGAAAATAGAAAAGAGTTTGATTTCTCAAAGTTGGGAAAGAGAAGAAGAGTGATAAATTAGAGTTTGTACATTTAGATGTATGGGGAACAACCAGGTATCTTCTCTTGGTGGTTCTTGTTATTATGTTACTTTTATTGGTGATGCAACTAGGAAAACATGGGTATATTTCCTAAAATAAAAATCAGAAGTATTTAAAACTTTTAAAAAGTGGAAAGCTTTGATTGAGAATGAGACAAGAAAAAAGTTGAAGTGTCTCAAATCTGATAATGGAGGTGAGTATTGCAATGGAGAATTTGAAAATTACTGTTCATACAATGGAATTTGTAGGCAAAAAATGGTGCCTAGAACCCCACAAGAAAATAGTGTGTTTGAGAGGATGAATAGGACCATCATGGAGCGTGCAAGGAGCATGTGATTGCATGTTGGACTACCCTTACACTTTTGGGAAAATGTTGTACATACGGTTGTTTATTTAATAAACAGGGGACCTTAAAATCCTTTGGATGGTGGCATTCCAGAGGAGGCATGGATGGGTAAAAAGGTAAACTATTCATTTCTAAAAACTTTTGGTTGTGAAGCTTTTGTCCATGTTGATGTTTAAAATAGAACCAAGCTTGAGGCTAAGTCTAAAAAATGTACCTTCATCGCATATGAAGTAGATGAATTTGGTTATCGGTTATGGGATTATGAAAATCATAAAATCATTAGAAGCAAAGATGTTATATTCAATGAGAAGGTCATATATAAGGATCAGTTGCAAGAAAAGAAGCATGAATAGGCGAAAAAGGAATATGTGGTGTTGGATGAGATTCTAGAAAATAGAATTCCAGTGGTGCCTGATGCTCAGCAACAACAAGTTATCCCACAGACTCCTACAAGTTTTAGACGTTCTACTAGGATAACTAGACCTCTAGAATTTGTTTCTCCCTCATTATATTCTATATTATTAACTGATTTTGGTGAACCTGAAGGTTACGAAGAAGCAATGCAGGTAGATACCAAAAAGCAATGGGAGCTAGGCATGAAAGAGGAAATGGATTCCTTGCTGCAGAATCAGACTTGGGACTTAGTACAATTGTCTACAAGGAAAGGAGAATTGCCATATAAATGGGTTTATAGGTTGAAGGAAGAAGATGGAGGCAAGAAAAGATATAAGGCCAGACTCATTGTAAAAGGTTTTGCACAGAAAAAAGGTATATATTTTGATGAAATATTGTCTCTAGTTGTAAAGATGACTTCTATTGGAACTATTCTAAGTCTTGTGGCTACGGAAGACTTGCATCTTGAATAGCTAGATGTGAAAATAGCATTTCTCCATGGGGATTTGGAAGAGGAAATATACATGCAAAAACCACAAGGATATGAGGTCAAGGGTAAGGAGGAATTTGTGTGCAAGTTAAAGAAGATTTTGTATGGCCTAAAGCAAGCACCTCGGCAATGGTATTTCAAATTTGATAGTTTTATGGCTGAACAAGGTTACAAAAGATGTCATTCTGATTATTGTGTTTATTTTAAGAAATTGGGTAATGGCAGCTTTATTATCCTATTGCTTTATGTTGATGGCATGCTTGTTGTTGGGTCTAACATGCAGCATATTAATGAACTTAAGCAGAAATTAGAAAATTCATTTGCTATTAAGGATTTGGGTGTAGCAAAACAAATCCTTGGTATGAGGATCACACGAGACAAGAAAAACAGAAAATTATTTTTGTCTCAAAGTGAGTATGTAGAGAAGGTGTTGAAAAGGTTTAACATGTAGAATGCAAAAGCAGTCAGTACACCTTTGCCTATTCATTTTAAGATGACTAAGGAGATGTGTCCAAAGACACAAGAGGAAGAAAAAATATCTAAGATACCATATGCATTAGCAGTTGGTAGCTTGATGTACGCAATGGTATGCACAAGGACAGATATTGCACTTGCAGTGGTAGTTGTGAGCAAGTGTATGAGCAATCCAGGAATGGAACATTGGAATGCGGTAAAATGGATTCTTCGATATTTAAGAGGTACTACTTCAAAGAAACTATGTTTTGGAGGAACAAATTCTACTCTAAAAGGATATGTTGACTCTGATCTAGCAGGTGATATTGATAGCCGGAGGAGTACTATAGGGTATGTTTTTACTATAGGAGGTATTGTAGTCAATTGGATTTTAAGACTGCAAAAGGTTGTTGTGCTATCAACCACTGAAGTTGAGTATGTTGTTGCTATGGAAGCTAGCAAGGAGAGACTTGGTTACAACATTTTTTAGAAGAATTGGGACAACGACAAGAAGAAAACCCTTTGTACATTGATAGCTAGAGTTCCATTCATCTTGCTAAGAACTCAACTCTACATTCAAAAACTAAGCACATACAGCTCAAATACCACTTCATCCAGTCAGTTTTGGAGGATGGATAGTTGAAGCTAGAGAAAATTCACACAAGAATCTTGCAGATATGTTCACAAAGGTAGTTACATAGGATAAATTGAGTTCCTCATCATTTTTTTGTTGGCCTTCAAGAATGATAATGGTGGACATAAGAAACTAGAAAGACCTGTAATCCAATGGGAGTTGCAAGTGCAGTGGTGTCGTTGAGGATCAGTCTCCAATTGGGAGATTGTTTGTTGTGGAGCCTGATCAATCTCCAAGTGGGAGATTGTTGGTATGTGGTGACTGATCATGCAAATGTTGTACACTCGTAACAAGATATGGGGTTCAAGGCATCACCCTAAAAAAAAAAATTGTTAACACATCAAGGTTTTCCTGTTGACACGTCAAGGTTTTTTCATTAACACGTCAAACGAAAAATGACCTTGTAAAACCCTAATTCTAGAAGGTTCCAAAAAGCTCGTTATAATCGACTGGGATGTATGTTGCAACATGGTGTTTTGTGAGATTGTAATTTTTTTTGCACTAGATAATAAAATCATTGGATGGCTAAGTTTCTATTGATGTAGCCCATATTGGGTGAACCACGTTAATTTTTTGTGTTGATCTCTTTTGTGTTATTCTTCATTGTTATTTCTAGGTTATTTAATCTACATATAATTTTTAATTTTTATTGCTCCAATATTCCTGAATCTTAACAAGATTTATGAAGGAAGTTGCTCTGGAAGTAGGTCATAATGGAACTATGGTGACTGTTTTTCATGCTAGAGAGCACAAGAACTATTGGATTGTTGACATTGAATTCTCAAATCATATGACAAGTGATAAGAGTGAGTTTTTTAAACTAGAGAAGTTTGAAGGAGGTCTTGTTAAGTTTGGTGATGATACATTTGCTAAGATATGTGGAAAAGGTTCAATCTATTTTAATGGAAGGCATAATACAAATGATGTTCTCTATGTTAAGGGGCTCCGGCATAATCTTCTAAGTGTAGGAAAAATGTGTAGCAAAGGATATAACCTTGTATTTCAGGATGGTGGTTGTGAGAATAAGAAATGCTTTGGAACTCTAGTTGCTACAGGAAGAAGGACAAATGGAAATTTTTATCAGCTTAAGGGTGCTAATGGTATGTGCTTTATGACTTAAATCAATGAAAGTTGACTATGGCATAGAAGAATGTGTCACATCAATTTTGATAGCCTAGTTAGAATCAGCTTTGCTCAAGTTGTGAGAGATCTGACAAAAATTACAAAGCCTATAAATGTAGTTTCTAAGGAATGTCAAGTTGGGAATCAAACAAGAAAAAAGCTCAATGTCAAAGAATATTCTATCGTATGACCTTTGGATTTGGTGCATACAAACCTTTGTGGACCTAAAAAAACAAGAAGTTTTCAAGGTGACGGTTTTTGTGAAGATCATGGAATAAAGAGGCATTTATCAGCTTCTAGCACTCCTCAATAGAATGGAGTGGTGGAAAGGAAGAAAAAAATAGTTCAAGAAGCAACAAGGAGGATGATGAAGGAATAAAATCTACCAAATTTCTACTAGAGAGAAGCAATTCATACTACAGTCCACATACTTAATAAAGCACAAGCAAGGATAAATAGTTCAAAGACTTCGTATGAGTTTTGGAATGGAAGAACTACAGTCAAGTATTTTAGGGTGTTTGGAAGAAATTGTTGTATCAGAAGAGATGAAGAAAATTTGGGAAAGTTTGATTATAGATCTGATGAAGGAATCTTCCTTGGATACTCTACAAAGAGCAAGGCCTATCGGTGCTATAACAAGAGGCTTCAAAGGATTGTTGAAAGTGCAAGTGTCAAAGTGGATGAAGACTTACATAAAATGTCAATGTTGATAGATGGATATGAATCAGATGAGTCCTCTTGTAGAGAAGAACAAGATGAAGGTAAGGAAAAAGAAGTGTGGGTTGAAGAGGAAGAAGATTCAGAAAGGATCCCTAAGACTCCTAAGTATGTGCAGAAGAATCATTTTGAAGATCATATCATTGATGACAAAAGAAGAGATGTATTGACAAGAAGAAAGGTTGCGATGATAGAAGAACAAGAAAATTTATGTCTACTTTCCAAAGTTGAACCTAAGATAGTGATTGAAGCATGCAAAGATGAGTATTGGATCAAGGATATGGGAGAAGAATTAATGCAAATTGAGAAGAATCAAACTTGGGAACTTTTCCCAAGACCAATGAACAAGAATGCAATTGGAACTAAACTTGGGTGTTTCGAAACAAGCTGAATGAGAATGGAGAAGTTGTTAGGAACAAGGAAAGGCTTGTGTGTAAGGTTTACTCACAAGTAGAAGGCATAGACTTGAAGGAGACATTTGCTCTGGTGGAAAGAATGGAAGCTATTAGGATGTTTTTGGCTTTAACAACAGATAAATATTTCAAAGTATATCAAATGGATGTGAAGCTTGTATTCTTGAATGGTGAGTTGGAAGAAGAATTTTATATTGAACAACCACAAGGCTTTCAATCGTCACAAGATTCTAATATGGTATGTAGATTGAAGAAGGAAGTATATGGACTTAAAAAAGCTCCTAGAGCTTGGTATGTAAGATTGGATAGGTACTTGTTGCAACAAGAATTCAATAAAGGTACCACAGATAGCAATCTTTATTTTAAAGTTCAAAAAGATTAAATCTTGATTATGGTTGTATATGTTGATGATATAATTTTTGGAGGAAATGAAAGTATGTGAAAGAGATTTGCAGAGAAGATGCAGAAAAAAGTTTGAAATGTCCATCTTTGAGAGATGAATTTCTTCCTTGGGCTTGAAATCAATCAGATAGAAAAAGGTATCTTCATTCACAATCAAAGTATGTCAAGGAAATGTTGAAGAAGTTTGGAATGGAAGACTCTAAATTGGTATGTACTCCTATGATTATTGGTTGCAAGTTGAGTAAAAATGATAAATCTCCTAAGGTTGATCAAAGCAAGTACAAATTAATGATTGGAGGACTATTATATCTGACTGCTACTAGACCAGACATCATGCAGGCGGTTTTTCTTGTAGTTAAATTTCAAGAAGATCTTAGAGAATCACATGTGGAAGCAGTAAAAAGAGTATTCAGATACTTGAAGGGAACTTTGAAATATGGCTTGTGGTATCCAAAGGATACTTATTTCTCTCTAAGTGCTTATACAGATGCAGATTGGGAAGGTTGTGTGGATGACAAAATAGTATAAGTGGTGGTGCTTTCTTTCTAGGAAGCAGATTGGTGTCTTGGCTAAGCAAGAAATAGGACTCAATGTCATTATCTATTGCAAAGGCAGAATGCATTGTTGCAGCATCATGTTGTACACAGGTGTTGTGGATGAAACAAACCTTAAAGGATATCAAAGTGGTATGTGACAAACCAATTTCTATCTTTTGTGACAATACAAGTGCTATTAATATTTCAAATAATTTGGTAATGCATTCAAGGACACAACATATTTCAATTTGGTATCACTTTTTGAGAGAAACGGTTGCAGAGAATAAAGTGAAGTTGGAGTATGTTCCTACAAAGGATTAAGTTGCAGATATATTCATTAAGGCTATTCCTAAGGATACTTTTGAGTATCTATGGGAGAAGTTAGGGTTATTGCCCTTCCTTCCTTCAACTAGATGCATAAGGATATGCATCAGTCTAGTGGATTTCAAGATTCATTCCTTATTCTAGACTGATGTCAATTGCTACCTCTCAAAGGAAGTAAATAGTGGCATTATTGGTTGTTGCAGTCAGGGGGAGTAAGTTTTGTCATTATGTGGCATAGAGGTGTCTTCCTTTATCAGTTGTGTCAAAGGATATGTCCAGTAGTTGTTGATTGGTATAGTATGTTATGGGGGAGTGTGTAGAGAATTGAAATGGAAAGGTGTGCAGAGAAGGTGTGAAGATAGAGTGCAGTAAAAGAAAAGGTGGTTGTAGAGAAATTGTTTTCCCTCATAGGTGATGTCTTTGGGGGAGAGAAAGTATGTGTGATTGATGTCAAAGGAGAAGTTTAGAAGAGATATGTGTTTCCCTTTTCGATTGATGTCAAAGGGGGGGATATTTAACTAAAAAATGTTATGAAGGGGGAGAAAGAGAAAGTGTTGGAAAGAGTTGATGTCGATGTAAGGGGAGTAGTGTGCACTAATGTGCAGTATATGTTGTTGATCAGAACTGTTGTTGTTGATGGTTTTTCATATCATGTGTTTCCATCAATGATAAGGGGGAGAATTTGGAATTTTATGTTGTCATTGATGTCAACAAATCTTTTTTGTTGCATCGATGTCAACCTATGGAGATGCTTTGATTGATTGCATTATGTTGTTATTAGTAGTATCAATGATTTCAACCTCTAGTGTTGCCTTGATAAGCATGTGTGTGGTCGAGTAACTGTATTACAATTGGTTTGGTTGTAATGAGGAAGTGTTGTAGATGATAAGAATTTGTTTTTGGTGCTTGGTTTCCAAGTGGTTTTGAGAAAATTTGAATGAAAGAAGAAACTGTGTGGTAAAGAGTGTTCAATATGGAAAAGTAGTGTTCAATATGGAAAAGTAGTGTTCATTGTTTTACTCCTCATTTCTTCATGGTTGAATATCTTCATATGTGGTTTGGATATGTTGTTCAGAGGTGTTCAGAGGTGCTATATCTGGAGTTTCAAGTTCTAGATCATTCGAGAGAAGACATTGTGTTCACTAGAATGTGAACTACATTGTAGTGTTGTCTGGGAGAAATGGTTTTGCTTCGTATTTCTCTGCAATGTGGTTTCTAGTCTTGCAGATTTGGGAGTGTGCTTATATTGATCATATCTATCTTCAAGCTGAGTTGTTTGATTTTTGGTGCTCCACAAGGTTGGATTCATATGTTACAGTATGTGGAAGGTTAAATAGTTGTACAAAATGAGTATGTTCTTCAGGTGAAAGTTGTTGCAAAGGATTTGTTGGATTTCAGAGTGTTGATGGAATATTTTAGATTGTGTTTGATTGTTGTGCGTGGTCCATGAGTCATTTTTGGATCAAAAGAAGTGTGTACTTAAATGTTTAAAGGTGTTAACACAGGTTCGGCCAACCTTGGGTTTTTACACTAATTGCAGGTGTGCTTCGGTGTTTGTGGAAGTGTGGTGTGGCGTGTTTATGTGGATTTAGATCTAAGTTAAGGTGTGATGTGGTCTACCTTCATTCCTCTCCACCGCGGGAATTTTTTGGTGCCGACCTAATTTGAATTTGCACATTTGAGGAGCATAGCTAACCTTGTAGATTATTTTCAAGATTGAGGATGGTATATGTGTGTGATGAATTGATGAAGGATGATTTTGCAGATGTGAGGATGTGTTGAGATGCAAATTTGATCAGATGTAGATAGTTGAAGTGTGAGCTTAATACCTATGACTCCAATGCAGTGAGTAGAAGGGTCTACATTTGTAGAGTACCTGAAGTTTCTGATAGCAGTGAGTTGGAGGTTACTGATGGTGCAGAGTTGTAGTGGTGGATATTCATTGTTGCTTTGAGATAGATTTCTCATTGTAACAATCTTCTATATTCTTCTTTCTAATCAGGTAGTGATCCTTTCTTTCTTTTGGACAATGAGCTTATTGTGTTTGGTGTTGCAATTACTTTATATTGTGAGCCAATCATCATTGTGGTTTTTCCCTTCTTGGGTTTTCCATGTAAATCTGGTGTTCTCATGTGTATGGATGTGGTTGCATTATTGTTTCTCATGTTTATATTCTATTACTGCTTGATAAAGGTTTAATGGTTGTTAAGGGTTAAGGATTAATGCTTGATCTGAATGTTAATGAGGGTTTTGATGTATTAATGTACAACAGTTGATTCACCCCCTCCCCCCCCCCCCTTATTTGCCTTTTGCATTCAACACCTATATGGAGTACCTACTATTGGGTTACTTGGTGGGATTTTAGAAGGTCAAGAGACTTTGAGCGATGGTATGGAAAGACTCTCCACTTGGATAGAAAGGTGTAAAATATTTTTCTTACAACTTGTCCCTTATAACCATTTCAAGTAATGGGTTTAACCATCCTCACTCCTTGTGGAAAAGTGTACATGCACATAGGTGAGAACATCCTCACGTGTGAGCTAACCTATGGAATCACAAGGTTTAATGGTCAATAGGTTTCTTAGGCTTGGTAGATGCAATGTGGAACTACCCTATTATTTGGAATGGGGTGAGAAGGCACATCTATTTAAGGATGACTTTTACAGTTTGAAATGACTAGTTTACTAGATTTTTGAGCTTCAAGAATGAGGAAGATTGAAGATCCTTGAGTAATGGTTTTAATAGTATGTATTTTATTTGTGTAATAGCTTTAGGAATGTATATTTCATTTGGTGCAGGCTAGTTGTGTTGATTGTGCTTTTATATGTTGGGGTGGGATATTGAGTGAGTTTCATTTTGGTTTTGGTTGACTCTTGTGGATTTCATTTTCTTTTCAAGTCATTATTGTTAATATGTGTTATTGTTAAGATGCAACTTCAAAACTTTGTATTAGTCATTTTAATTAGTTAATTAATTTTGAAGTTAATATTTTGTTCTATGCTTTTTATTTTGTTTTTTTCACTATCTAAGTTGAAGTGTAATGGAAGAGTTGAGAATTTGTTTAAATTATAAATTAAAATGGTTTGAAAGAGTTATATTGAAGTTATGTCAATTTATTTTGGACCAATCTAGATCAAAAAGGAATCTAGTCCATACATTCAATTGTTGTCTCCTTTATTCTTGTGTTATGTATTAAGTGGACTAATGCATGTGCACTGTATCCTCTTTGACATAGTTGTATTTATACAATTGTAGTCCCATCTTTTAAATACAAAAATGCTTAGTAAGATTGTGGATCTATCCTCTAAAACCTTGCAACCTCTTTTTGCAATGAAGATGAGGTGTCTAAACTATGTTGTGTCATAGATACCTTTATAGGCTTGTTTTGAGAAGGCTGAACAATGAAACTTCTTCAATAACAATCAAACCCCATAAAGATTTGACAAATATTGGAAGTCTAATGCATTAGAAAATGTGATAAGAATAAATTAGATTAAATGTATGAACAACTAAAAAAATTCACAATAATGAATTTTTTATTAGTAACGATAACTCTACATTATGTTTTTTGTTATAATTATTTTTTTACTAATTGTAAAGTAAGACCAAATGATTGCAGTTCAATTGGTTGCGTGTAATCGGTGAGGGTGATGATATGTTCCTTGATTATGTCATACACCAAAGTTCAAACCCTTATAAGGGATGAATGGATATCCCTCAGTCCTTGACTCTTCGCAAAAAAAAATATCAACAAGTACGATATAAGGGATGAATGGATATCTCTCAATCCTTGACTCTTCACAAAGGAAATATCAACAGGTATGATATAAGGGATGAATGGATATCCCTCAATCCTCGACTCTTCACAAAACAAATATCAATAGGTATGATATAAGGGATGAATGGATATCCCTCGATCATTCACTCTTCGCAAAATAAATATCAACAGGTACGATATAAGAGATGAATAGATATCCCTCAATCGTTAACTAGACACATGCTCTCATATCAGATAATGATGAATGACCCAATGTGTTTTTAAAGTAGAAGTAGAGTAAAGAAGTCAAATAGACTTGCGTATTCAAGTTTTAAAAGAGCAGCGTGTACAAATTGTGCGAGTTTAAAAACAATGACAGTCATTATCAAAATTATTAAATGTGATTACTGAACAAGAGGGAGAAGTACACTTTTCCCCTCTATCTGTGTGTGGGTCTGTAGTTTTATACGTGTGTATGTGTGTCGATCTATAGTTTTATGCGTGTGTCTGTGTGCTGGTTTGCAGTTTTATCCTCAATGCACAAGTAAAGGATGGCTCGTAATACAGCCAAGCGGAATCCAGCTTGCAATCTTATTCTCATATTGTATTAATATTCTGATATATAAACCTCACCTTCTCTCAGATGTTATCCCATGGCTTGGCTTCCATGTTATGCAGAAAGAAATCTTGAAATTTTATGATGTGGGTGTCATGAGTTTCAGCTCTGAAACGCCATTCTTAATTCAAATTTAGATTGGTTTGCCTTAGTGGCTTGTTTCTTCTTTCCTTGTACTCAATGCCTGATCTTAGTCTATCACTGTCAACCAGATTTGGCAGCTACTCTGCCAAACAGTTGGAGGTGAATATTGGAGGTAGGAGGCCTAAGCAGGTGACTGATCCTTTGAATGAAGTGGTAAGAGCAAGACTATGTGGAAATCATCAAGAAACCTCAAAAGATTACTGTTTAACCAGTGGAAATGAGCATGAAGGGGAGTCTGTGATTTCCTTAGCTGATATGGTATGTGGTTTCATGGAAGATGAGCAAGGGACTTGTCTGGATGGAGATGATGAGTCAATCTCTGAGAGTGACTCTGAGGATCCCAATTCAGCTCAGCTGTTAGAGGTACTATTGAGGGTGACTGTGAAAACCTATTCCTCCTAATTTAGCTTTTCCTCTGCTCTCCTTTTTTCTTCAAAGAGTTAATGAATTATCTTTGATACATTCTGTTTACTTTTTGTCTCCGAATGTTATTCGAAATGTTGATGAAAAAATATCGCACAATCTAATCCAAAAACAGTTATGACCAATTTTATAGATTGCGGAAATATGATGTCTTCAATTATCTTTGATACAGTTTAGAAAATTTAGAGCAGGTTTCTTGATTTTGGAAATAAGGGTTGATGAGTGTAGGACTGTTTATTTGTTTTCCTTTAGAGGGTATGTTGAAGGTGTTTTCTTGTTCTTGTGCAGAGCCTGGTCTCTTGTAGAAATGCTGTTGATTTGTGTCTGCTGAGATATGTAACCCACGCTGTTGATATGGCAAAGACAAACGTGAGATTTGGTTATGGGAATGAGAATGAGAATAAGAGTCGTCTGCTACGAAGTCTGGTGAATCAGTTAAAAATGATGGGATACAATGCAGGAATTTGCAAGTCACGACCACAACACATCAGAGACTTTCCTGCAGGTAACTTCTTTAGATAGCAATCTGTATGCCTCGACAGGAATTTCGTTAAACAGATAAAATTGTGGTGTTTTATCCTTTTTTCGGTTGGGATTGAAGGAGACTACTGTAAAGAAGAATGAACTGTAAAAAAATTGACTCTCTACTCTAAGATAATAACAATTAGCATTGCTGTAGACAAAAAGTTTCCAACATCGATGACAAAAACTCACAATTAAATTTAAAAACATGTAATACAATTAACATTATGTCATGGAATAACTTAAATATTTAAGACATTCTAATGAAAATAGTAATTGTTTAACTGGAACAGAGTGTCACACATATAAATGATTAGTACAGTGACTACCACCCACCATTTCCTGTTGGGTTTGTGTTACTGCAGTTTCAGATAATTATGTTAATCGGTAAAAGGATTTTTTCAAGATTTTGTTTCTGAATGTTCGATGGGCTGAATCAAAACAAAGGGCTTCCACTGTTTTCAACACAGTTTAAGAATTTTTTTAATTATTTGTTGTTTTTTGGAAGGTTATGAAGTGAATTCAAATTGCTAACCCGAAAAAAATCAGTTTAAATCCATACCTCTGGTACCAATAGATTGAAAGAAATCAATCTAAGAATGATTTGTCTAAGTCTCTCTGCTGCAACCCAAATTCACAAGCTTATACTCTCATATTAATTAAATATCGTTTTAAAGGCTAAATTTAGATTGAATTGAATTCGGGCATTTATAGAGAAATTAGCAATTCAAATTTCACAGCAATAGCAAATAAGCAATCAATTATTGGTTATGGGCAGAATGTATAATCCAAAACAGTGTGGTAGAACATATGTTGTTTGTACTTGTGATAAGGTTCGTGCCTTTTATGACCGTACATTACTAGAGATAAATCTTTTACCAGTAGCCTCTGTCTTCATCTTCAACAGTGCATATTTTGTTTATGTAGAATGTCTTTCTCCAAAAATGGGTTCTCTGAAATTCTTTGTTGTATATATGTGCTTATGGAAAAATAACATGATTTGCATTGCATTTGCAGGAGATTTCGAATACATCGATGTGATAATGGAAAGAAGTAAAGTGAAAAGAGAGGAAAGAATTTTTGTGGACATAGATTTTAGGGCACAGTTTGAAGTGGCCCGACCAACCAAGGAATACAGTGGCTTACTGCAACTCCTTCCAGAGATATTTGTTGGAAAAGCTGAGAAACTCCATCAGATTATCAGCATCATGTGCCAAGCTGCCAAGAGATCACTGAAGAAGAAAACAATGCACATTCCACCTTGGAGAAAATACCACTACATGAGATCCAAATGGCTTGGATCATACAGAAGGATCACAACCACCACCCTTGTTTCCAGTACCACCATTGACATGCCAAATGAATGGCAGCTGCCCACCGACAATGCATCACTTAAACCTGTTAAAAATGGCAAGATTTCAGGGCTGGCAAGGGCCTTCACACAGCCTGCTCTTGCCCTGTAAGGATCTCTAACATGTTCTGTGTTGCAGTGCTTAACTGTCTCCTCCTGACAAAAAGCTTCCTTGTGGCAGAGGCTGCCAGCTTAAGTCAAATTTTAAAAAACTCAACAACTGTAAAGTTCAATCCAGTATATAACGAAATAGAAAACTTCATTACCAAAAGTGAAGATGGTGTTGACAGCAATAAAAAGATTGCTGCAAAAGCTCTTAATGTGCATATGCCAAATTCAGTTTGCCACATGGAGGATTTTTAGGAAATGTGGGCTAGGTTGATGCGATATTCCACATATATTTATACTTTCCTTGTTTTATAATGCACATCCGAGGAAACAAATTGCTGTCATATATTAAGGTAGAAGAAGACCACCCTCCTTGTTTTTTCTCTGCCTTTCTCCCTATTTACTTTGTGAAGTTAATGGTTAATAATTATAACTATTCTAATTCATAATTAGATTAAAATTAATCTCCTTTATAAATAAATGAAGAAATAATAAATTACGTGATATATTTTTTTGTTGGAGGGTTTTATATCAAACCTAAAAACGTCTTAGCTATTCAATAGGGAAGCACAAGCCATAAGCTGAAATCTCTTTGGCTGAGAGTAAAAGATTGAGAGGTATTCATTCTACCAAAGTCACTCAAGGAATGATCCTTGCCTCATCCCTTATGATGTTGGGACCTTGTACTAATCAAGACTTGATCTCTACTAGGCTCAATCAAAACCATTCAACTTCATTAGCAAACCAAGGGCCCATTGACATGTGATGATATTTAGAAATATAAAAATAGATAACTTAAATATTGTAATAGTGGAAATTTGTATACCCATCTCAATGCCTATTTAGTTTTGTGTTCATTTTGAGGGAATGTCTTAATATTATATGCTACACATTTTTTGCTAAGTTTCGTTGTTTTCTCAAAATCTCTATCCATCAATTTAATCTGACTTATGCTAGTGATTTGATCTGTAGACCCCAAATCCTTAAGCCTTGATAATATCCCAATTTTCCACAAACTATACCTCTTGCACAAAGTATCTCAATATTGGTAGCACAATATATCCATGTGTTGGTTTGGAAATGCAAGGCTATGCACATTTATACAATGGAAAATATTTATCATGTAGAGTGTTTAAGATGTTGGTAACAACCCCTATCACTGTTATGAGGTCATACATGAAAGCATTACTAACCAAAAACACAACTAAAAAAATGATTATCAATGTGTTTAAGTGTGTTGGGTAATGAGAAGTGGAGCTTAGCAAATCAGTACCTATTCCAATTAGGGCTACATATTCATGAGTTCGTTCAAAACTTGTAATGATTGAATCATTATTATGAAACCTTAATGAAGATTTCACAAAAGACTACATATGCATCTCAGAAACACACAAGTAAATTAGGTTATATGCATGCATTTTGAGAAACAAATGATAGTTTTAGAATATGTAGTAAGTATACTAGTTAATCCATTAATAGACCCAAACGTTCCTTTCAAAATTATGAATAAATACTATGCAAAAAAATTGCAAAATTTTTAACAATCATCTGGTTGATAAATTGATTATACATATGTCCAAAAATGAAGATAATTTCAATGGGGACACTCACTCAATGTTGATTCCATAGTTTGGAGTTTGTTCTACTAAGATTGCAATGACTCATTACAAATTTGGGACAAACCCAAGTCGTTAAAATTACAAAATGATGTATTTTTCTAAACTGCAATAAATACAAACTCTCTGGAAATATTTTTTATCTATGCTCTCCTCCGATTGATTTTCCCATCCCTTGGAAAATGAAAACAAATCTCTATATACTCATTGTAGGTCACCCAGAAAGGAAATGTGCAAACTTGCATGAGGGCCCTGAAAAATTTGTGATTTCCTGTCATTGCAGACAGGGGCCATGCCTTCCTATAAAAGTTCTCAACCATTTATGCACCTTAGAATTGAAAGGCAATATGTTGCTTCCTAAGACAATTTCCACATAAAGTCCAAATATAGAAATCTATGCAAACAAGTATTCAGAATCTATAAGCAATAGAATAGGCAACATACCATCAAAGATGACACAAGATGTACCCTAGGAAAACCTTTAAAAGAGAAAAACATGGCCTCCAAAAGCATACATCACTCATGTATTATTCAACAATGAAACCATTACAATGCATATTCAAAGTCTTCATCAATACCCTTGAAACACAATCTCTCTACAAGCACTCCATGTGAACAAGCATGTAACCACACATCCCATGCCATGATTCAAACCTCACAAATGCAAACAAGAGATACTCTCAACCCTTTAGCAAAAATGGCCAACTAGCCAACTCTAGAAAAATACCTATGCTTGCTTTTGTAGATATAAGTTCACACAAAACCACCAAGTGGTATTAAATAAAAACATGTGACTAATAACATGAATTGCACTACTTAAATGAGCTGCATATTCATCATGTAAAAAATTATTGGCCAAAAGATATCTCAAAACCACCAAGTGGTATTAAATAAAAACATGTGACTAATACAATATCCCAACAAAAGATATCCCATATTCTAAAAACTTATATAAGATCAGTTGGACAAGTGCTTAAAATTATCATTTGAATCCTTGGACTAAGCAATCAAATCATCTTGAAAAAAAACCATGATTTAATTTATAAGGCCTACAAAGGTGACACCCATAGCTCTTTGAAACGTAGCCCCAACATTATTTAGATCAAATAGAATTTGAACATTAACAAATGTTCCTCATGGCATTGTAAATGTCATCTTATGCTACTTGGATTCATTGACCATGACTTTATTGTAACCTAAAAATCCATCCATCATAGACATCAACTCAAACCCTATTACATGTTGCAACAAATGATCTGGATACTAGGCATTGGATAATTATCTTTGAGTGACTTAACATTCAAATTTTTGAAATTGACACACAACCTAATGTCCCCATTCTTTTTTTGACTGAAACAAGGTTTTAAACCCACTTTTAATGTCTAATTGGTTTAATTATGTCACCCTCTCTCAACTTCATTAATTATTTTTTTCATTTTGGGGGCAAGAGTGGGGTTAATAAGAAGTTTATTCTATCTAAATGGCTTTGTACCAGGCTCCAATGGAATGGTATGAAGGAACAAATCTTCCCTATAAGCCTTTAGTTCATCATAATCTACTAAGAAAAGAATTTGTATACCTTTTTAGTAATGCTATCAGCATTTGCTTCTCTGCTAGTTTTAATCTTTTTTCCATATAAACCATCTTAGGAGTTTATTAAGTCCCCAAGTTGACACCTTCCATGTCCTCATCACTAATAGGCTTACTCCTTGTTTATAACAATCAACTCTATCAAAAATAATTTCTAAATCAACAAGACCTTTTGGAATAGTATTTGTTTTGAGCTAAATATCTCATTTCCAAAAATAGTCTCTTTACCTTCTTCATGTTTCTCTACCATGGGTTGCCAATCAATCAATCGATTCTCAAAGTGATCAAATATAATTCAAGAAATCATATATTTGATGATCATAATTGAATACTTTTCAATTATGAATGTTGTCTAGAATACTAAACTTGATAAATATTTCTACACCATACATGCATTAAAGAGGTGCAAAGGAAGCATCAAATATTGAACCTTATACATCAAGGGCATCAGTTATTATATTACTATATCTTTCAACCCACTCAATGTTGAAAGAATCGAACACCTCAATGGTATCACATGCAACATTGCTATAGATCCTCAATCTATTCTTGTTAGTCGCATATGTGCCCCTAACTTGAGACACCTCAAGTTCTAAATCACCATGTATTCTAAGGAACTTGA
Organism: Sequoia sempervirens; assembly: GCA_007258455.2. Classification (NCBI taxonomy): domain Eukaryota; kingdom Viridiplantae; phylum Streptophyta; class Pinopsida; order Cupressales; family Cupressaceae; genus Sequoia; species Sequoia sempervirens. Next base: position 171,200,369 of record VDFB02358134.1, on the reverse strand, counting down.
CCCCATACTTGGAAGCCACATTCAAACCAAGTAGCAAAACCTCATACTCAACCACATTATTGGCGCATCAAAATTCAACCTAAAAGTAAACTTATAATTCTTGCCCTTTGGGGATATCAATACAATTATTGTTACCGTCTCTTAAATATGCACCATCAAAATTCATGTTTCAAATACCATCAATCCCTAGATATTGGTGTGGGGAAAATGTGTCAGGGTCTTCTCATTTCTCATATTTATCATCACAATGCCCCACAAAACAATCAAGCTCCACATCCAAGTAGAAAACTTCTATCTTTTTCTTCATTTGGGTTCTATACAATTTGCAACAGCTATTTTTCTTGTTTTAATTTGACTTCTTTTCCATGAACGATTATGGTAGCATAGGACAAGTCCATTTGAATGCTACCACTAATTGAGGCTACCCATTTTTTGGACAACAGCACACCCCACTTAGCTAGACAATTAATTATGATAATGTCCATTGAATTTTTTTTACCAAGATATGCAACAAGTTACATTTCAACGTCATTTACTATTCCAATTACATTTAGTTCAGGAGAATCCATAGAAAAAAATTTATCATATGACTAAATGCAACCTACAAGCCCAACTGGTTCATGAATTCCGATGACATCATATTACTAGATGCCCCAAATTCTAACATGTAATTGTGTACAAGCCAACCATTAATCAACAAAGAAGTGTAAAATGAGTCAATTACTTATTTTCCACTTGTAGACATAGTGCCCAAATATATTGCAGGTGTGTCATGGAAGTTATTCTCACCAACACCACTTTGAGGTACATCGGTAGATTCATTAGGTTGATCAAAGATGGTATGGATAGTTAGATCCAAAATATAACAAAATAGATTAATTCCCAAAAGTAAAGATGTTGACAACAATCGTTTCTTGTTACTACAAAATCTCTTAACATGCATGTAACAAATTTAGTTTTCCACCTAGAGGATTTTTAGGAAATGTGGACTAGGTTGATGTGGTATTCCACATATTTTTATCATTCCCTTGTTTTAATAATGCACATTTGAGGAAGCAAATTGTTGTTATATACTAAGGTAGAAGACCACCCTCATTTTTTTATTGGATTTCTACCTATTTACTTGTGAAGGTAATGGTTAATAATTATCTATTATAATTAGTAATTAGATGAGAAAAAAATTCCTTTTATAAACAAGTCAAGAAATAATAAATTATGTGATGATATTTAGAAATATTAAAAATGATAACTTAAATAGTGTAATGGTGTGAATGGGCCCTTGGTATATTGGTGAAGTTGAATGATTCAGAATGAGCCCAACAGAAATCAAGTCTTGCTAAGTGCAAGACCTCGATATAATAAGGGATGAGGTCAGGATCATGCCCAAGCAACTTTTGTGGAATGGATACCACTCAATACTTAGCTCTCAAAGGTTTCAACCTATCTAGATTGATATAAAAACCCTCCATCAAAAAAAAATTGTAATAGTGAAATTTCCATATGGTCTTAACCAAGAATACTCATTGTCTTCAAAGATAAATATTTTCACTATACTACTCTAAGATAAAACCAATTTAATAGAAGAAATTTTTATTTTTATTTCAAATATAAAGAAAAAAATATTATCACAATGTCTTAGAATGTTTTAAACTTGGAAAAAATATGTTTTGCTAAGCTAAAACAATATTCCAAATGATAAAATGCTAATTTACAATAATTGAAACACAAAATTGGAAAACTAGGTTTAAAATTGTAAATGACAAATAAAAAGGAAACTGGAGTTGAAGTTTAGGACTCCTTGCTAAGGATGTATGTGTGGTACACAATTATCCATACAAATGTTGTAGCATAGGTTATTGGTCAAATGTATTTTCTTCCACAAAGTCCATTTGCAATTGCACACAAGAAACAAGGATGAGAAGGTAACAATGCAAGAGAAACTAGAAACAAAAGTAAACAATCAATTGATATATTTTTGGGAATAAAATAATAATAATAATAACTAAGAGGAAGAAAGGAAATCCAAACCCCCATGTGATTGAGAGCTTAAAGAAAAACTATAGCTAAGACAAGATAAAAGGTTGAGGATGCTTAGGTGCTTGCCACAAATAACCAAGCCCCTATTTTGGTCTTTTGACCTTCATGGGTGGACAAGATAGAAAATAGATAAAAGTGTGTGCTCTTAGCCTATTTGTGCCTAGGAACTAAAAGAAATGGAATCAAGCTATGGATATCACTCCCAAGTCTATAAGGAGCAATAAACTAGTATGTGTATATGAGTAGAAAAAAATATGTGAAAACTCAATAGTGCCAAGAACACTACAATAGCTTTTACAACAATGAAAGAAATTAAAAAAAAGGTAGGATCATTATCACCTCAAGAGATGAAAACTACAAAAACCCAGGAGTAAGATCACCTCAAAAAATGTAGATAAGACAAGGAAGACCCAACTAGATGTAGAGTGCTTCAAAACCTTCAAACGATGTTGATAAGTGTTGTGTTGGTTCACATGGAAATTATCAATGCCAAAAAAGAGATATTGTTGAATGTGAGTGCAAGATTGTAAGAATGCTCTCAAATCAATGATTGGTTGAGAGATTGCTTGATAAAAATAAATAAAAATAGACTTGGGAGGGAGAATAAAATTTCCAAGGTCTCAAGAAGCCATTCAAATTTGGTTTAGAACCATTATCAATCACTTGGACACATGGTAAGGTGGAAAAACACTTAAAAATATTTTTGTACAATAGTCTATCATGAGATGCACATCACATGGATGCCTACATGTTGTGTTGAAGTTTGTACAACTACAATTATTGAAGGTGTAGACACTAAGAAACAATGTTAATGTAGTAGAAGAATAGTTTTTCACAAAAGAGACCATGAGAGGACATGACCTTGGCACCATGGGTGGAAAATACTTTAAAGAGAGGGTTAAATGAGATTAAAAACATACTAGGTGATATAGAAACCAAAGAAAGTCTAAAACATAATGTGAAATTGCAAGGGTGTGCAATTTTTTACATTACAACAATGATATTATCTTTTAGGCTATGTAGTATTGTTGAGTTTTGAACATTTTCTCCAGTTGCTTTTGAACATCACTAGGTGAGGAATATGAGAATGTGATAAATTGATGATGCACCTTAATCATTTACTCCTATTAAAAACTCTACACTTGTTGCTTAATTGTAGTGGTTTCCTCTTTTTTTTCATCAATCATCTCCTTCACATAAATTCTCATAAATTTTAATACAAAAATAGACCCCATGTATTATTTTTCCCTTCTAAAATTCATAAAAAATTATTCTCTTCAAAGGATCCCCGACCATTACCGTGCTTACTTTTTTTTGCCTACGTCTCTTAGTACCTTTGTTGGAACATATAGCTTTGTAGCACTAAAACAACAATAATTGCATCAAAATTCACATTTGTGTCACTTGTATTATTTCTTGTTGTTTACCAACATTTTCCAAGGATGTAAAACTTGTCATTCAAGGGGATTGACTAAAGAGAACATGAAACCTCACAAATCAATAGTTTCTCCAAGGTATTCCTAAATATTGTTAATCCTTACATATCAAAAAATAACAAGAATCAAAGTGAACTAGATCCTAATTTAGTTTACATTCAGCCCATTAGGACCATGAATCAAAGATTGAATCCGCATAGTGCAAGATTGACATAAGATCAACCCTCAAATAATCCTATATTTGTGTAAAGGTCAAGACAATTCATGCTTGAAAGTTATTAATTTTCTATGTGGTGATGAATAGATCATGCAAATCATTAGCATCCACAATTCATCTTCCTTCGCTTAATTTCTTAAAATATATTTTTATAATTCTTTACCTAACACTAATATTTAGGTTAACTATGTATTTATTGATAGTATTTAACTAATTGACCTTGATAGCTTTTTTATTATAGAATAATTTTCTTTTACATTTTGGTGAGCCCACCCAATATTATACAACCCCAAGGTCTTAATTTAGGGGTAATACCTTCTTTATTTTTAAGGCTTTTAGATCTATAAAAAAAAAATTGATAAAAATGATTTTTAGGCCAACTATTTATATTATGTAATAGTAAAGGTTACAATATTACTATGCAGTATTTTTATAGATAGATACAAAATGTCAACTGATACATTTTGAGAATTTGACAGACCCTTCCTTTTTGACGAAAAAAGTTTTGCTAAATATGGAATAATATAGAGATGTCAACTGTCAATTATAACAAAATCAGTTGACTTTTACAAAGACCAATACATTTTAACAATTTCCTTCATGCCTTATGTACTGAGAAATTGATTTCTTTCTCTTCTTTGCTCATAATCTGATTTTTTGGAGGAGATGTTGTAGAGTTTGCAATAATGTTCATGTCTGGGAGGATTGGCTGACACCTTTGAATGAGTGGTTGTGCATTTGATGGCCCTGGTGCTACATTTGATTCTTCAGTTTCAACCTCTCCTTGTTGTGGCAGAATTGGATGACTAAGTAAATCTGCTTGATGAAAATTATGTGTAAGAAGGAATGAAATTGCATGATATTTGGTTTTGAAGTTCCTTATCATGTCATTACCTAGTTCAATATGATACGTTTTCAGCTCCCTGTATAAGTAACTTGAGGAATTAAATTCAAGTGCCAACATGATACCTATATAGATGTTTCCGAAACTCACTTTGTAATGCAAGTAGTGTCTAGGGAATACACCTCCAATGTACGCTTCTCCAAGCCAAAATTCATACTTTTGAATACTTGTGAGTTCAGCATCTTCTTGCAAGAAAACCTCTTTAATGACTGCATTTTCTATCTTCTGCATATCATGATAGTTTGGGTTCAAATCCATGACATTTAAAACAAATATTGATACCAAATTGGAAGGAAAAATGATTCTCTATGCTGATGGTTGCAATATGTCGTCTCCAATTATATCCTTCACACATTTGAAAACAGGTATACAATCTATTTTAAAAACATAAGATAATTGTTCCTTGTCTAGCCCTTTGGAGAAGGGAAATTCCCTCTGTTGCACTTGAAAAGGTGCTATGTGATTTCTTGGGAGAAATTCCATTGAAGATACACCCAAATCACCAATAAAAAGAACTCAAAATTCAAATACAAAGAAAGCCCTTTGAGAACTATACAAGTGGTGAAAGCACTCATAGTTGACCCAAGATGCAGAAATGTCAACATAGTTTCCCAAACTACTATATGGCTTTCAACTGAAAACACAAGCTAGTATATGGTTTTCAACAAACAAAGAATAAAACATGAACTCACAGAGTATTCATTAAGCATAAACTAACACAGCCAGCAAAGATAGCTTTCAAGAAAACAACCTTGAAAATCTTGCAGTAATTCTGATTTGAAATACCAAGAGACTTTTGGAAACGATTTTGGATAGCTTGAACACCAACTTTTAAGTGAAGACAAAAGGAAATTTGCACTTTACCCTATTACTTGCACCTCAAGATTTAACTGTTTCGATGTTGTTGAATTGCTTGAAGCCCATGACTGGAAGAGTGTGCCAACTTGTCACCCTAACACTAAAAAGATAACCTTGAAAGCTTCATTTTCCTGAGCGGCATTCTGTCGCATTTTGACGTTACAGAACTTGCAAGATGAATGTGGTTTCAAGTCAATTCCTCATATAGCTGTGGATTTTTTATAATATTCCAAATTGAGAAGTTTGCTTTGAAATCTACTTGTCCTTGACAACTATATTACACGCTTGAAATTACTTGAAGACAAGCAATTTAAATTATTTTCACTTTCTTGCATCAATTTCCTACAAAATGTTGACAATTGTTAGAAAAAATCATAATATACCTTTACGGCATATGTTATGTGAGATGAATGAAATTGTGATGATGTCATTTGATTTAGGTCATCTCACACTTGTAATTACATATGTTAACTGTGCCATTGTTTCAGTTTTGGAAAAGATTTGGCATTTGACAATAGCTTTGTCGCACAAGTAGACTTTTACTGCCCACATAAAATGAAGCAAGGATGATTTGACTTTCATCGATTAAGATGCTAAGGAATGGCATTCTTATTTGTGTATTATGCCCACTTGGCATACATCTCACATTTACTATGGCCTATTCATTAAGATTCAGGACACATTCGAGTTTTGAGCACATATTCCTGGAAAACAAAAACCATGTTAATAAAAAGGATTACAGCATATTCTAAAAATTGTAGATCTACCTATAGATGATGCCACCTATTTGGTTCATACTTGTTGATTTCAACATAACTGATAGACTGTAAGTACCCACACAGATTTGCTTGTGTGATCGGATTCCTATGTTTTTGAATTTACATGTGCAAAACAAAATATCCATGTGGGCAAGGAAGGATATGCTATTATACAGAATGTACTCCTCATACCTCTGCACCAAGACAGAGTTTATACTATCCACCATGACAATATTGCAAATACCTAAAACTTTTGAATCAACACTTTATGCTGATGCAATCCACCACATTGCATTTTTTAAAAATATTAATGGTAAAAGAACTTTGCAACTTCTTAAATAACGAAAATTCTTTTAAATATCTCCATTTCATTATTTAGAATCTAGCAATTTCCCTTTTAATGATTTCAATCAAATCCTGAGAAATATTTTGCATACTATTTCCATATATCTGCACACTCTGATTTTGCTCACACCCAATATTTGCAAATTTGTCTGCAACTTGATTACCTTCCTTATAAGTATGTTTAATTTGCAGATTTTTGAACTTAGGCAACAACTTCCATACTTGCTGCAATACATATCTAATTTTCCAACAAAAAACTTTTCTTTCTTTACAAGCATTCACAATGATTAATGAGTCACCTTCAATTTCCAGTTCTTTAATTTTCATATCATATGCTAGTTGCAACCCATGAAGCAATGCTTGTGCCTCCGCAATATTATTTGTTCCTCTAAGAATTTTTACTGACTTGGATGACATTATTAACCCTTTATGGTCTCTTATTACAATCCCCACCCCTGAAATACCTGGGTTTCCACGTGAAGCACCATCAAAATTCAACTTGAATAAACCTTTTGTAGGTGGAATCCAAGATATTTTGCTTTTGTCTACTTTCTGACTTAGATTTTGATGTAAGCTTCCTTTAAATGGTAGAACAATATTACTCACTTTTCCATTACCTTTGAATCCCAATCTGTGAATAAAGATCCAATGCTTTTGGCTTTCTGAACATATGAATTTGTAATCTTTGTTATTGAAGCTTCTAATTTCTCCAACACTTGCTCAACCTTCAATTTTTCCTTCCTAAAAATCCTTATGTTATGTTCCCACCAAATGGACCACAATACCACAGATGGAATCAATCTCCAAATGCATGCAAACAATGTTGATTTATACAATACTGGCCAACTTGAAAAAAGGTCCCACAAATTGTTTGGTAATGGAGCATACCAACTTAATTTATTTTTAAATAAGGACCAACAATGAGATGCAAAAGGACAATGAATAAACAAGTGATTCACCTCTTCCAGCTCATTATCACATAAGACACATGTAAACTAAGCTGCTATCCCAAGTTTAGAAAGTCTATCACTTGTCAGTATTCTCCTTTTAATCGCCAACCAGGAAAAACATCCTGCTTTTGGAAAAACTATTGAATCCCAACAAAGCGACAAAGATCTCTGAGGTTTGATACTTTCCCTTTAACACATTATTTCCTTATAACCTATTTTGACTGTGTAGAGACCAGATCTTGATGGAGCCCATATCAACTTATCTTCCCCGCCTGACACAAAAACAACTCTTTCACTTAAAATGTTCTTGAATCCCACTTTCTGAGCATCTAAACAAACAACATTTGAAACATCTTTCCATTTTACTTTCCTGGTGCATTCATCTATGCTCTCAAAATAGTCATTCATATTACTCCCCCAACCCTTGATAAGAAGATTTTGAATACTTTGCAGATTATGTATTGTGTTCAAAGGTACATGTCCTCCCCAAGAATCTGCCCAAAATTTTACTTGCAAACCATCGTGAACTTCCCAAGTAAGGTACGGGGTTATTACCTTTCTACATTCAACCAAGAAATTTCACATTGTAGAGCCTTGTGGTGGATTTTCTACTGTGAATATTCTCTTTGGATCTATGTTATCTAAGTACTTTGCTTGCATAAGTTTACAACATTTCGCATGTGGCTTAGCATACATATACCACACTAATTTTGCACCTAATGCCTAATTTCTTTATGATAATTTATGTATCCCAACACCACCTTTTAGTTTATCTTCACAAAGATTTTCCAATGAAATAAGCGAGATCTTTTTGTTGTCCATGTTACCCTTCCATAAAAAATCCCTAATTAATTTTTCAATGAACAAAATCACAGAATTTGGTGCTTTTAGTACTGCCATATAATAATTTGGAATGGCAGAAAGGACTGATTTTATCAATAATATATGCCCAGATAATGACAACCACCTACCCTTCCATGTTACAATCCTATTCTAGATACTTTGAATGACTTTATCCCAATACAAGACTTCATTTGCACCAGTAAAGAATGATATCCCAAGGTACTTACAAGGAAATTTTGTTGTTTGAAATCCAAGATGGTTAACAATTTTCTTTTGTAAACCCGATTTGATATTAAAAGTATATATCTTAGATTTTTCCGCATTTATTTGCTAACCTGATGCAAGTGAGCATTTATCTAAAAAAACCTTAATGTACTCAACCCCTTGAAGCTGAGATGAACCAAATAATAATGTTTTATCTGCAAACAAAGAATGTGTTACGGATACATCAGTGGAAGGTATTGAAATACCCTTCCACAAACCTTGCAAATGTGATTTTTTAACTATCCTGCTAAGAGCTTCAGCCAATATTATGAACAAAAAAGGTGATAAAGGATCACCTTGCCTCACACCTTGAGTTGAACTAAAAAAACCTAAGTTTGTACCATTAATTAGAACTAAAAAATTTGTACTATTCAAGCAAGATAAGACCCATTTGCATCATTTATTATTAAATCCAAATTTCTTTAATACTTGAATCAGAAAAACCCAATTATCCACTTTATCATAAGCTTTCATCATGTCAAGCTTAATGATAAATGAAGATATTTGGTGTAATTAAATTGAAATAAATACCTCATGTGCCACTAAACCACCCTCCATTGTCTCCCTACCAAGAACAAAACCACCTTGTTCTTTTGAAATTAACTTAGGAATGATGGTCAACAATCGAAGATAGATTGCTTTGGTAAATATCTTGTAAATTGTGTTACAAAGAGATATAGGTCAAAATTATAAGAAAGACTTTGGATCCTTTACCTTTGGAATTAATGCAATATGTGTTACATTAAATTTCTTAAGCATGGAACAAGATTTTTGAGACTCTTCCAAGGACTTAAGAAGATCTTTTCCTATGAAATCCCAACATTTTTGGAAAAATAATGTTGTAAAACCATCTGGTCCAGGAGCCTTATCAGGCTTGAGTGAGAAAACAACAACTTTCACTTCATCAAGAGTAAAAGGCTTGTTAAGTTGTACATTATCTTGCTTAGTGACAAGTGTAGGAATTGCTTGCAACATGTCATCTCTTTCAATCTAATCTGATCTGATTGTTGTATTAGTGCTGATAATAAATTAGAAAATAATTTAATCCCTTCATTTTGTATGTCCACTTCACTGTTTAACCACTTTCCCAATGCACTCTCTTGAATTTGAAACACTGCGTTCTTAGCTTTCTTAACTTGAGCTAACATATGAAAAAAATTGGTATTCTTATCACCTTCTCTAAGCCACAATTCACGAGATTTTTGATGCCAATACAACTCTTCATGCAAAACTAATTATTCCCATTCTGATTGAAGACTTTTCTAAAGTTCAAAAGATTGTAGATTCAACCCTTGACTTGTAATCTACTCATTTACATCTTCCAACTGCTTGGAAATTAGATCTTTTTGATGAAAAATATTTTTAAACACATGTATATTCCACAATTTTATTTTTCCTTTCAAAAATTGCATTTTCATGCAGAATCTATACATGATGGAACCTTGCTCATGCGGTGCTTCCATCCACCATGTTTTCAATAAAGGAATGAACTCACTATTTCTAAACCACATTGATTCAAACTTAAAAGAAGCTCTCCACTTTTGTGGAGAATTAGTGGCTGCAATACTTAAGCAAGTAGGAAAATGATCAGATGCCATCCATGGTAAAATTTTAGACATTTGCACATACTTATCTACTACCCAATTTGAAGATATTAGAAATATGTCTAACCTAACAACTATTTGCAAAAAGTCTTTCCTCTTGTTTTTCCATGTATACATTCCTTTCTCTGGTTGCACATCAACAAGTGCATTGTTATGTACAAAATTAGTAAAATCTTCCATTGTCTTATGGGTGGAAAAATCCCTCCTCTCTTTTCATGAGGAGACAAAATTGCATTAAAATCTCCTCCAAGTACATTTTTTTCTAATCCTGATTGTTCAAATATTAGCTCAAGCTCCTTCCAAAGCTTTTGCTTACCTACTATTGTTTTTGGTGTATATACATTAATCAGCAAAAAAGTTAAATCAAAATGAGTAACACGTAACAATTGCCAATGTGAATTATTAGAGATAGTTTCCATCTGTACAGTTTTTGTGTTCTATAAAGCTAACAATCCCCCAGATGCTTCCTGAGCAACAGCTTGACAAGACTTCCATAAATTCCACTTGGTAATTGTATTTTCATAACTTTCCTTAGATAACTTGGTCTCTTGTAATAGAAATATATCAGCCCCTAACTAATTTATTTGTTGTTTAATTTGGGCTCTTTTGTTAGGGTCATTTAAACCCCTAACTTTCCAAGAGACAACCTTCATATTGATCGAGGAGAGCAACCTGCTCTCCTCAATATTTTCTTTATGTTACCATCTAAGGTTAACTGAATCCCAGAAGCAATCTCCTCCTACATCTTTGTTGCATTTGACTTCCTTCCTCTCTTACCTATAGATTTAACTATAGAAGATAAAAGAGGTGTTTGACTAATAGATAATTGTTTTGAGAAATCAAAACCAGTATCATCCTCTTCATTGTTATCCTTAACTTTTGTGTGTTCACTCATCAATGCTTGTTCTTCAGTTTCTTTTGTATAATCATTACTTAATTCAATCTCCTCTTGCATCTTTGTTGCATTATATTTTCTTCCTCTTTTCCCAAGTGACTTAACAGCAAGAGATATAGCAAGTGTTTGTTGTTTTTAAAAATCAAAATCGGAACCACAATTCTTAGTGAGAACTTCAACAACAATTTCCTATGTATGTTGAGTATTGTAAGCAATAATATTTAAAGGGTGAGGTAAACTATTAGCACCTTTATCTAACAAACAATTCCCAACTTCCTATGTATGTTGAGTATCTTGAACCACTTCTAAAAATTCCTCAAATAAATTTGTAGCAACCAATTTTGAACTACTACCCATCCCACATTGAAGATTGTTGTTCTCACCCAAAACAGAAATCTCTTGCAAATCCAACCTAGCATCCTCTAGATCTCTGCTAGAAATTTCAAAACCATACTTTTCAAAGGACAAAGGGGAAACAGAACTAACATCTTCACTTAGACTCTTAGATTTTGGTACCATATTTTCTCCCCATAATAGCTTGAAAGTAATTATGTCTAACTGATGAACATTTTGTATTGTAATTCTTGGAGTATATATATTCAAGGATAAATCCCCAATTGCAAAGACTCAGTAGTCAACCAATCACTAGGAAAATTTAATGTAAACTTGAGAACCCTGTCCTTTTTTTAAAACATGCCCTTGATATTAGAAGCTATAAAATCATTACTATGGAAAAAACCTTTAGAAGAAACATAATCATGTGTTAACAAATCTAGGCTAATGATATGAGATGTGGATGGTATGGATCCAAGATCAAAAGAAGCATCCATCACCCATTTACCTTTCCTTAACCTTTGAGAAAACAAATTCAAAGCCAACTCATTACATTGAGGCAATCTTACAGCAAAGGGTACCAAGGCCAACTCAGCATTTAAACTTACTAGTGAAGAAGGATTCACTTTCTGAATAGGCCCCTCCATACTTGTCTTCTCTATTGAATTCTTAGTGAGAATCAAATCCCCAGTGCCGTGTTTTTTTCATTCAAATCACTTCGCAGTATTGTTCACCGTAATCTCGAATATATGTTCACTAGTAATAAATGACAAATGGCCTGATACCAACAAGCGGAATAATAGTATTAAAAGACATTACATGAACATATATATCAAAGGACAAAGGGGAAACAGAACTAACATCTTCACTTAGACTCTTAGATTTTGGTACCATATTTTCTCCCCATAATAGCTTGAAAGTAATTATGTCTAACTGATGAACATTTTGTATTGTAATTCTTGGAGTATATATATTCAAGGATAAATCCCCAATTGCAAAGACTCAGTAGTCAACCAATCACTAGGAAAATTTAATGTAAACTTGAGAACCCTGTCCTTTTTTTAAAACATGCCCTTGATATTAGAAGCTATAAAATCATTACTATGGAAAAAACCTTTAGAAGAAACATAATCATGTGTTAACAAATCTAGGCTAATGATATGAGATGTGGATGGTATGGATCCAAGATCAAAAGAAGCATCCATCACCCATTTACCTTTCCTTAACCTTTGAGAAAACAAATTCAAAGCCAACTCATTACATTGAGGCAATCTTACAGCAAAGGGTACCAAGGCCAACTCAGCATTTAAACTTACTAGTGAAGAAGGATTCACTTTCTGAATAGGCCCCTCCATACTTGTCTTCTCTATTGAATTCTTAGTGAGAATCAAATCCCCAGTGCCAAGTTTTTTTTCATTCAAATCTTCCTTCCTCACAGAAGTATTGTTCTCATCAGGAGGCGAGACTTGAAAATCAAAAAAAACTTGTGGCTTAGAACACTGCTGGATAGAGTGCCCCAATAAATGATAGCCAACACAAATATTTCGTGGATTCTCAATGAGGACTTGCCTCATCCAAGACCCAAACTTTGAATTTATCCTGATTGATGAAGGGAAATCCTTCAAAGTATTTAACAAGACACACACCCTAATCAGTTTATATGGACTTGTAAAGAAATCCATGTCATGACAAACAAAAAACCCCAGATGATTAGCAATGGTCTCTACTATACCCACTTCCCTATATTCTAACAGGAGTGTTGGTAATTGAATCAAAAAAGGAACAAATTTTATTACCGCAGAAGAGGGATCAAAATTTGGGGTCCAAGTCTAAGTGTATAGCCCAGAACCCTCAAAATACCAAGATTTGACCTTCAAAATCAAATATCTTTGCATCTTTGTGGAAAATAAAACAATGAAAAAACCATTTCCCTGATCTATGTAAAAGAGTTGATTAGCCCCATCCCATTTAGAATATATCAAATCTTTGAAAACTTCAATAGAGGGTAAGAAGTTCCAAGACTTATAGATTAGAGCGTGATCCCTAAGATCCTATATTTGTGGACTCAAATCATCTTGAGGAAGGAAAAGTATTACTAGGACTTGTGTTTATATTCATCAGTCTTTCATTGATATATCTTTCAACATAGGATTTGTTATTTATTATGCGATGCAAGAGCATCTCAAGGATCAAGTGTTGTAAGGTACCTTGGACTATTTTCTTCATAAGGTAAATTACTAGGCTAATTTTCTTCATAAGGTAAATTAACCTACAAAATAAGACCCCTAGAGTTAGCTCACTCAGTTTCAACTACTGCTTTAGGTAGCTCGAATCATGGGTTAAACTCTTGATTTGTGTATAGTGTGGATGAGGGTCTGTTGCATATTGGTTGAGAGGTTATAGTGGGGACTCTCTCTATTCTATGTTTTTGGACTAAACTCTCAATTCCTCTCAATGAAAAAAAGGGGAAGTAACCTACAAAATACAATCAAGATTTTAGGCTCACTTTTATAGTGTCCAAATAACTCAATGGTAGTGAGAGTGAATGAACTACAGTGGATGTATCTAACAATTTTTCAAGACAATGAGGACCCATTTGGAAAATGGGTGCCACTTTGAAATTATTTGGGTTATTTTAAGTCATGCCCAATGTCTAGTGAATTCATTCTATATTCCACATTATATAGATTTACAAGAATTCCTTAATCTGGAATCATCTAGGATCTTCTCTTTTTCAATTATGTTTATAGGTCTATCAATTATCACCATTGGTGTTGTCACACAATTAGATGTAGTCCATGCAATGAAATAGTCAAGAGTATATTTACATCTATACAAACTTTTGATATATTCTACAAACTAAATAATAGT